>WSZQ02069590.1:0-23776 GCA_019419845.2 Weissflogia rhopalogaster
TGAATGAGTTAGGAAACATCATACTAAGTACTTTCTCTCAAATATAATTCAAAAACTTCACACTAAAATTGCCAAATCCAATATAACTTATAAAAGTGTAAGTGCCGAACTCTGCTGAGCGCGTAGACGTAGACGAAAGAGAAGATGAAGTGTTTGTGAGTGTGATCGAGAACCAAGTGGAAGAAGGGGATGATCGCAGTGCAAGGTGATTGGTTAGTTAGGACTTAAGTAGGATTTAGAGAGGTATCAAGCCGAGCGACAAAGACTCCTGCAGGTGTCCGTCCAGCCAGCGGTGGAAAGGAGACCGCGGAGACGCACATGCGATACCGAAGGTCCGCCGTTCAGACAAATGCAATCGAACGACGAAGGTACAGTGCTATAAAACGGACGTGATTGCCCGAGGGTTTAAAGCGTTAGCTGGGACCGTGTCGGAACGAGCAACTCTAGAAATGAAAAGTAGAAACAAGAATTTACAAAACTGGAAGAGAGCAATATGCGATGGCTAAAAGATTTTACACAGCTTTAATAAAAAAAATGTGCATAACAGATGTGGGGATAGAAATCCCACAGTAGTATTTCTGTGAACAGTTTTACTACGGTGTTGAATAAGCTAATTCCTCTGTAGATGTTGGGCATGTGTTTTTTGCCTTTCTTGTATATGACGATAGTTGTCGATTTTTTTCCCCATTCTTTCGAATTTCTATTGTTTTCCTGTGATCATCTGGAAGAGCCCTGTTATTTCATCGTCCAGAGCTGATCCTCCACTCTTTAACATTTTATTGGTGATGAGGTCTGACCCTGATGCTTTCCTAGGTTTTAGCTTTTTAATATGGTCAGCTATTTCTTTCCTTGTAAAATATTCTATTTAGTATATTGCAGTTTCAATAATTGCGATAATAGTACAAGAATATCTTTTAAATATTTAAATATTTAGTTGATCCAGGAATATCCCTGGACGAATGAAGCTCATAAAACAAGAATATTACTTACAACACATTTCCAATGAAATATTGTAAAACTGTTTACCTGCATCTTATGTCGTAAGCAATCCCCATTACATCCCACTTGTCATATATACCTTTCTTAATGATATGTAATAAATTCCAAGGTGTATAACAAAACACATAAAATTTTAAAATATAAATCCATAAATCCAATATAAACTTTAATAAATTAGCAGCGTGTACAAATAAATCACTTTGAAACCACGTAAATATAAACATACAGTCTGTTTCCACAAATAACTTTTCACATATTTCTTCTATTTTCATAAAGATAGTTGTGAGAATACAGATTTTATTCATAAAATATTAATATTTTATGTAAAAATTAGGTTGTTTTGTCTAATCGCAACCACATTGTATATAATTTGAAGAGAGTGTTTTGTTTGGAGGGCGGCATTTTATCGGTTACGCGAATAAATCACTTTAAGCTGGGATGGCGGCTTAGACACACTCGTCTGCCAGCCGCCGCCCAAAACAATCGCACCCGCCTCAAACCCCGGATGCCACCCAGCGTTTTGTTACAACGCGCAATTTCATAATTCCGAATGCGTGGCGGCGCGACTGGCATGTAATTTATGCGTCGCCGACACCTTTGCACAAAGGGTTAGCAGGCAACCACAACAGTCGGCTGATTATTAAAAATTAATTTTAATCACGCGCCCCCGAGGCCTAATCCGACACATCGCATGAAATTCGGATTATCCCGATATATCTACCGAACAACAGGCAGAAGATGGAAAATTCGACAACAAAAAATGAACAAACAATAGAGGCAGGAAAGAAAATATTTTGACACAGAACGCACAAAAAAATAAATGAACAGGAATGAAATATATGTGGGCCGTGAGGAGATAATACCGAGGGAGTCGAGTAATAACCGCAAATAATTTTGATATACCACATAACTCGAATTCGTATAATTTCATTTCGTACCCTCCCGTAATCATTTAATCACAGCGCAAAATATTATCAAGAGTACTTAGGAGCGCAACAGATACGAGTTAATTTCGTATAGCCTAACCGCTATTAATATCACGTAAAATCGACGCAATGAAATGTAAATAATACGCATCCATAACCTAATCTAAACGTTATATTTCCGATAAAGTCTTATATGGTATAATAACCGTAATCTACGTATAATCTTGATATTTGCATAATTGGTAAAAGGTCACTTAGCAGGTATAAGATTAGGTAAGATTTGTCATCATTTCCTAATGATGATTGTAAGGTTTGGTTAGGTTACTTGTAAATTATATTATATATACAATATCCAACAGGAATACAAAAATATGTATTACCTAAAAGCGCAGGCACAATAGGCACAAAGAAGTGTAATCTAAAGAGACGCATAGATAACATATGCAATTTGGCAAAGAAGTACGTGGAAACGGAACCTGTACGTGAGGCACTGCTATGGATCAACGCCACAACGTGACATATATGTGGAGGGAAACTGCAAGCATCATAAGGGAAAAATTAGAATATAAAGACCGAAGGGTAGTAGGACCCAGCAGAGTCAACAAAGTCCAGTAGAGTTAAGTAAGAAGCACAATTTGAAGAACAACGACGAACAGTACGACGAATAGAAGGAATTCTACTAACGACGATTGACTAGTAAGAAGTTGCGCGCGTACTTGCCATGTCAATTAATCACATAGTTATTAAAAAGTTTCAATATACATGGTTAAATCATTGGAATTAACCTGCGAGCTTGCGGTAAGAGATGTTTACTTTCTCGAACGCACTACTACCATCATATCGTCATGATGTATGACTACAGCGAAGCAGACATGGACATATCAATATGAACAAATAATCATTGGTAGGCTTTTTTTTTAAATTTTACTCGCGAGTTCAATAATTAGAAAGAGAAAATGATGAATACCTCCGATAGGACTTGGATCAACAGACGGCTGACTGCGGACCTTACCCACAGATATAAGTTAGAACTCTGTGACTGCGTAATATGATGTAATATGCGTATAAGTAACATACTATACTTTGCCTACGACCCTTTCGTTTAGACGCCAATGCCAATTCATACAGCACGACAATATGATGGTAGCAGTGCGTTCGAGAAAATGGACATCTAATGCATGGCCAAGTTTATCCGTTCATAGACATATAAAGTCATGCCGACATCCAATAGAAAGCCATCCAATGAAGCCAGAGAGACAAAGAAAGTATATGGTTAACTTCACTAACTACAACTAGCTGACATCCAAAGATGACATCACCGATCACTGAATCGACCTCTTACGATCCAGAGATGTTCACCAAAGGGTAAGTGCAAATCTTACTTATCTCATGGTACTATGCCAAGCGAGTTATCAATAAAACCAAGCGACTTATTTATTATAAAAATCAAGAGATATATCAGAAACCCCCTAAGTTACGAAACCATTCCTAACGAGTATACTTAACCCCGTTAATTTACGCCCCCTTTCCCCATCATTCGTCACTGTATGTACAATCAAAGTGCCCAAATATGTTGACTAATTAATAAATTTAAATCGTTAAGAATAATTATCAATTTTTTTAAAGAAATTTGGATAATAACTCACTATAAATTCCGGAAAAATATTACCTAAATTATAGATATGCTAATTTACCACTGCAATCGAAACATATTTTCGACATATTTATGTATTTCTCTGATTTATTCATATAACGAAACGTGGGCATTACATTATATATGTAAGAATAAAGGTAAATAAAGAATCTTTGACTAATGTGTACAATTTTCAATTTCAGTGAAGAGAAACTTACCAAGAAATGATCGAACGCCAATTGTGCCCCTTGCAATGCTGAGCATCATCGCACTCATCGAGACTTTGCCGGCGGCGAAGACATAATCCGCCTTTGTCTTCTCCTTGGCGCCAAAAATACGCGAATACACGGCGACGAACGTGGTCGCGATCACGAACACGATGAACACCAGGTAGTCCCAGAGGAGATTCTTCTCCGCCATTATTATGCACTTAAGCTTCACACGCGTTTATTCCTGGAACAATTAAATGTTGTTAATTGCATACAATACAATGTCAATGGAAATTACGCAAGGCATAAGGCTGCAATCAAGGGCGCGAAACGAATAATTTTAAATACACTCTTCTTGGGTTAAGAAAATTTACTTTTTTGAATTGATATCTTCTTTGTGGAGGGAAGAATCGCCTCTTATCATATTGAAACGGTACATTTGTTAGACGTACTTCGGACAGACACTTCTCCCATTCTCTGTAATTGCATATTAAAAATCATACGAGTGAGGAAATAACACTCCATGTAAGTTGTACACTATACTTTTTCTACGACTATTATGTATGAAAGTAATAATTTCTTAATTACAACTATACTGAAATGTGTACATTGTAAAACAGGAGTAGAAAAGTGCTTACAATTAGTGAGCGCGCGTCGCGTGATGCATGCTATCGTTACACCGACGCTTATGAATGTTTACAAGAATTCTTGTCAGCTGCTTGGAGTAACTATGTCCGTGCCTAATTAGTGGTGAGAACAATTAAGTATTTATTTGAGCCATTAAGCACCCCGGGCCGGATGTTTATAGTAAAGCAGAATTACGCACAGTTTTAGATGATTGCAATGTGAAATAAATTTAGAACGATCGGACTTTACCGAGGCAACTTCCCTTTGTCATAAAATTTAAGTAATAACCTAAGCAATATTATAACCTTCAATATTTAATCAATTTTAATTAGAAGTTATCAATTTCTGAGACGCATACTTTTTTGTAACTAATTTAACGAATATGCTTTTAAGATATAACCGTGGGATGTTTATGCGGGAAATCTGGTTATAACGGAATGACATATGACCAACAGGTTTTCCGAAATGCAAACAAATACAATTAAATTCAACAGGCGTTGATGCAAGATTTCGCTTATTACAGGTTCCCTTATGGGAAGGTACAACAAATACACTATTTTAAAATTTAATTTTAAAACTAGTTTGTCATAAGCAAGTGTAAGTAGTAGATCACCTTTATTTTTTTGGCATTTAACTGTACCCTCACAAACTCCTTCACCAGTAACCTTTTACATTACATTAAAAAACTCAACAACAATTTAAAAATAATATTTACAAACCAAATAAATAAAAATATATAAAAAATAAATAAAAATAACAATACACATGCTGTATACCAACCCACGCTATTGTGTCATTCCTCTCCTCCGCTTCCATTTTTCTTGCTCTATTAGCCTCACAATTGTCACACTCTCACCTCCCTCTCCCAACCACTTTCTTACATTCCCATCCGTGCACTCCAAACCATTCACCACCCCCTCACAGACAACAAGATGATCCCACGCATCAACGCCGCTCCTTCAGCACACACACCTCATCTACTCATACCCCATCCATACCTTTGTTTCCTGCTCTTCTATTCCACATCTATCTCTGGCCATAATCCTTTCCTCTTCTACGGTCAATGTTCTTTTTAACAATATAGGCGGGTCTCCGTGCTATTGTTTGGATTAGGCCGTATCCTGGGTTATACGCACTGTTTCCGATACATTCTTGGCACTTGTGCTCTTCCACCTCTTGACCCCTTTCACGCACAAACCATTCAAGCATTCTTGACTCGCTTATCATTGCTTCCACTGTCTGCTCAGATACATTCTGATACTCCCTTTTTCTGCTTTTTTTGTAAACTTGCTGACTTGCCCATATACCGTCATGTAAATTACGTTTTTACAAACGTAACAATTTTGGGTATTTGTAAATACCGACACATTCTTGTATTAGTATACATTATAGAAGAAGAGTTGCTTAATCGAATAACGTTAATCTCAGATTGATAGCACAATTACATCGCAAGATAACGCACTATCGAACATTTTCCGGAAATATGCTGATTAGCCTATATGTCGTAAATTATAAATTCGAAAATTTTTGATATTTCTAAATGCCAGCACATTCTCATATTACTTATAAAGAAAAGTTGCACAATTACATCGGACGGTAATCTACTATCGAAAATTTTGTGTAAATGTGCTGCTTCGCCCATATAGCACCATGTAAATTACGTCCTAAATATTTGAAAATTTCTGTTATTTGCAAATGCCTGTACATTCTTATATTTATACAGCTTATAGAAAGTTGCTTAATCGATTGACGTTATCCCAAATTCATATCACAATTACGTCACAGACTATCAACTCCTAGCACATTCTTATATTTACATTTCTTATAGAAGAAGAGTTTCATGGAATAATGATGTTTATACAGAGCGTAGTAGCCCAATAGGAAATTAACATCGTTGCTTATCAGATGCGGGGTTCCAAGTTAAAATCCTGCTTGGGGTCATCACTACTCGCTCCGGCAAACACTCTCAGATCTGAGATTGTCCTTATAGAAGTCTTCTTCATCTTGGGCAAAGCTAGCAATCTACCCATTGGAAAATCATATGCTCGAAGTACCCAGAAATATTCCCCGTTTATCACAAGTATCTGACAAAAGTTATTGTACAAATAACTCGTAACACATTTGCTTCACGCTGTTTCCATCACATGAAGAAAAGCATGTCATCCCGCATTAAAAAAAACGAATCAAAAACGCTGAATCGTTCACAAAATAGAGTGAGTCAAAAAGAACTTTGTTCGTGCAGGGTGCGCATGCTATAAAAGGGAAAGCTGCGTTTAGGAAGTTGCCTAGTTTTGCATTCTATTCGCAGGTATGTTCATTAATTTTTTTTTAATCCATCTCCAGATATTTACTTTACAATATCTGTGATGCGATGAGTCCAAAAGATATACATTTTTACCTTATCCATAATTATCCCCAGCAGTTTTTTTTTGTTGACACAACATTTATAACTAATTGGAATTGACGTAAGCATCCTCTCCGTCAGCGTCAAACCATGTAGGATTGCTCCTAAAGCGATTTTCCGCTCGCCCAAAAAAGAAATGAGCTTAATTAGTTCGACACATGTATATGCCACACTCAAATAAACTAATTACGGCATAACATGGGTTTAATTAGCTATGATTGTGACGTTTTGGCGTTTGAAAGGCGTAGATGTGCAGATTGTGCAAGCGCTCATAGTTTTAAAAAACGTTGGCGGTTTTGTGAATGAGCGTTTAATGAGTTGTTATTAAAATGCAATTGAAAAGTATGTCAAGATACAGGCGCATACCCAATCATTCATATATTATCATGGTCGTAGAAGACTATTTTTATTTATTACATGCGATAATTTATATCTGTTTATATTTCAATTTAGCACATTAACATTATATTTACATTAGTACTTATTTCCAATGAAAAAACAGGTAAAAGTACATTCGGTTGCCTAAATTACAACGACTTACGACAACGATAAAGAAGATAAGAATAAATATAAGAATATGACGTTTAATACTGTGACTTGAAAGAAACGACTATCATAAAACTTTTCAAACAATACAAAATATACACTATAAATAACATGCTTAAAGTGTATTTTAATTATTTTTCAATACATGACAGATAAAATTTATAAACTTTTACAGCATCGTATATCATCTGCAGACATTTATTCAAATTATTTAAATTCAATCTCGTTATTTACAACCATTTAATAAAATTGTATGCAACTTTTACAAAATCGATGACAAACCCAAGTGATTCCGAATAGACGACGCTATAAATTATGCAGACGCAAGTGAGCTTAAGTTAAGTAGAAGCCTTTTTTTGGAGAAATGTATAACAATATTATACGCACGATGCGATGGTATCGCCGGAGAGGATCTCCAAAGTACGGTAATTAAGGTTACGTGACACGACGATTTTGTTAAAAGGTTGATCGTTGGGCGCTGATAAAAGTCAACTCTTTTTCTCTCTCAGTGCCTCAATGCGAGACAGGCGCGAGTACTGGCGATTTTGTCGACAGCGGGTGGCTGCTCAGTAATGTTACTGATTCGATTATTGAGTGGATGATGCGTTCGGCGAAGAAGGGCCGAGGATGCTTGTAGCGGCAACTTACAGATGTATATTTTCGCTTATTTATTTTTACGGCGCGGCTTAACTTATGTTAAAGGAGAGACATTCAGTGCGTTTTGTAATGATCTGATCTGATACAGAGTAGCGTAGAGATAATGATATTGGTGTACTTGGTTACATCTGTTGTAATTATTAAGAATAATTGTTGATTCTTCTATTTGTTAGTGGAACACATGTAGTAGATGAACGCATTAGTTGGTGAAGTCTACGTCATTTGGAATCATCGCAGCCTGCCACAACAACAAATGCATAGAATTGTAATTCCTATTAGATCGTCGTAGTAATCTGAAATGACCAGAGGGTGCAAGTGCTAGGGAGAAGACCGGAGTACTTTGCGTCGACGGAAATGTCCATGAAGGAAAAGGTCAGGCCAGCGAGGGCGAGATGTGGGTCAGAGAAGAGGGGCCAGAAAGTATCGATGGGGCCCGACTATATAGTATGCGACAGAGAACGCATACTATATAGTATAATATATAGTATATAATATATAGTAATATATAGGTAAGGGTGTCGACTCCTGGGAGCACTTGGCAGGGGACTGTGCGGAAGTGTCGGAGGAATGGTTTAGGTGCGGAGGGACGGGATGGAGGAATCGGAAGGATAAGTGGAATACCCAGGCATGTTGATTGAAGCGAAAAGGAGGAGAAGGTAGAGGCCAAAGCAGTGTTAAAGTTTATATTTATTGTTATTGCAATTTAGTATATTAGTAGTATTTAGTAGTATAGTATATAAGCAGCTTTTATTCTGGCATTACACGCCTTAAAACACATTAATTTATAAACACATCCAACATCACAATAATAAATAAAATAACATATTAAATTAATTATGACTTACGATAACAAAACTTTAAAATTACTTAACGAAACCACTTACGTTGCTTCCTTCCTTTTGCCCTTTTCCCTTATAATTTGATTGAGCAAATCCACATTCTCCTCTCCCCCATCCAACCATTCTCTCACATTCATGCTCACAGAATCACACCCATTTATCCACCTATTCTCTCACTATATGCTCCCACGTGTCCACAATCCATACTTTCCTTCCTTTCTCTTCGGATCCACATCTCGCCCTTGCCATCACACGCTTATTCTTCGCACTCATTGCCCTCTTGTCTATATATGCTAGTCTGTGGTTGATTGTCTGCAACTGCCTGTATGTTGTAAGTGCTGTTCCGAATGCTTTCCTGACGCTTCTGTTCCTCAACCTCCCGGCCTGTTACCCGTGCTACCTCTTCTAGCACTCCCTCTCTCTTTAGAATTTCCCAGACAATCGTCTCTGACAAACCAACAACCTCATAAGCCTTTCTTGAATATGCTTCAGAATTAACACGTTTGGAATATACAGCAAATGTCACGACCGACTGTAGGCCCGCGAGGCTTCTTCTACTCACTCTCCTTTCACTCGCCCCATTCTTTGCACACCACTCCCATACCGCTTTCACCACTCTTCCATGCTTCATTCTACTCACTCTAGACTCATACCTGGCTACCTTGCTTACTGATTCCCATTTCAAAAACATTCTCCCGGTTCTCACATAGTCATCGGATATTTCAGAAGGTGAGAATTTTCACTAGACACGGTCCGTGATTCAACATATTTTAGCCCTTGAGCAAATAACTTGCTATCAATACTAGGAGTTTTGATTTGTCCCTTGTCCCTTACATATCCCAATAACCAAGAACAATGGCATTTTAACGACAACGTCAAAGTTGAAATATTCGATGTAATCCAACAGAACGTCTTTATTACAAACGGCAAAACGAACACAAAATAACAGGGTGAAAACACACGTAAACGAGACAACTCACCAGAGGAGAAACAGGCCGAGCACTGCGCGTTCCACGTTTTTATGCTGCTGAAAACATTGTTTAGCAAAGTCATATTCTTCATGAAATAATAGTCCTTGAGCTGTGTTTCCCATCATTTCTTGTGCCTGTACCGTACAGTAAAAATAATCTGAAAAGAATACTGAGAAGTAACTCACCATTTATAAAAATTAGTATAACTCATGTAAATCATACATTACTTCATCATTCTATGCTTTATCAGGTAGAAATATTATAAAACCGTTGCGTTGGTTTTGGGTATCTCCAAAAACGAGAATTATGAAGTAATCCAAGCGGATGTGAATGAAATTTGATTCAAAATTGAAGAGCAGAAAACCACTACACACTATTAAGATATACATTAACTAATATAGACATAATTAATGCCAGTTTATCATGCGATTAGCACAATTTATGTCACAATATAAATAAAACGACGCATGATTGAATATGTCGCTCGTTTACGAAAGTCCGGTGCGTCTATGCATCCTGCCGACCAGCCATGGCAATTAAAATTGTTTACGATTTCGTGACGCAAAAAAACCAGCAGATTGCCGGAGACAACATCGAAGTCGTGCTCGCGCAGGTGACGGTGATTTACGCGCACTAAAACAGTTAGAAGCCGATAAAAACCCGCGCATTACACGCGTCGATGTTTTTGGGCAGTTTTTCGACCATTAATTAGACGGCCGCGTGCCGCTAGCGCACGCTCACTTTCAATTGGCGAATTATTTATGACTACTTTTAATCGATTCGAATCGCCGTTGTGCAAGCCCTGCGACTTAATTGTGCAGAAAAATGTTTCGATCTGCATGAAGCTATGTCAAACATTGCATAAATTTACAAGAATTTGAATTGTAAATCGTGACAAGAGATGGCACTTGTAGATCTGGACGTTGCTAAGCGTAGTGCGCATGCGTGGTAGACAGAAGTCCCTGGATGGTCGGCAACACAAAGTGCAAACGCACGCAGTTGGTGGCGGTGCTGACGAAATTATGAATGATGTTTTATTCATACGCCATACGCTGCAATTTCGTACAGTGGGACCGGTTATAATGATTTTTACGTACGTGCAGTCGAATCGAAATTACAGCGGTGCGGGATCTTTGCGTATAAATCAATACACCGCCAGGCCACGACTCGAAACTCATTATATCTGCGTCTCGTATTGTGATATTGGGAGCAATTTGTGTCGTTATGGATGTTGGAACACCCAAACGGGCAGCCAGTGTGGTGTGCACGGAGAACACCCAAAACGATGCGTGGCCGAATGTTGAATGAGTGGAATGGAACATGGAGCATTGCAGTTGAAATTAGTTGCATTGCCTTATTTGGACTTAATGCTATGGCTATGCTAATTAAGATTTCACATATTAAGCATAGAGTATGAGATAAATAGAAGATATAATTGATAAAGTTGTACAATTATAAAGTTATTATACTAATAAATGGTATTATAATAATACGTTATAATTAATAATACTAATAAATGTGGTAAACTTTAAAAAAGACAGGTGTGCTTTAAACAACACGATTGAAATAAAAGTAAATATATTCTTATTGTTTTTACCTGATTGTGAGACAATTTGCGTATAGTATGAGTACTACATGAAGATTAGAAGTTCTTTGAGACATCACTTGATTTCTGATAAATTTTTACTCTTAAGGATCAAACATGTTTACGGTTAAATTTCGAAATACAATCAAAATTCGAGACGTCAATTTTCATTGTCTTCTGGTACAATAAACAGTTTTTCAATACTTGTAACTTGTGATAGAGGAACATATAGTAATGGCACAGAATAAGTTTCATATTCATAAACAACTTCATTGAATGTTCCACCTCAAGGTTTATGGAATGTCTAGTACATCTTGCTGATACAAAAGAAAACTGCTCTCACATTATGTTTATTTATTTTTTTTTATATTATATATTTATGTTATATATATTTATTTTTTATAACATAAATTTGGCTTTCATTCACCCTCAAAATCAATCGTGCGTATAGAACTTCAAAATGCCCAGTATTTTTACATGCCCGAAATTCCCATTAATGGGATAGTTGTATTTTGACAATTCATAATTTCTATAACAATGTTTCATAGTTTTCATGTGCCGCAACGCAGTTACTTCTATGTTTTTGAGTCGATAACAACGGAGTAAGAAGGCCTAGGAACAGGGGCCGAGAAATCATTTTTATAATACATTTGTATAGATACATAATATGAAAATGGAATATGTAGACATAATTATTACTGAAACGGGATCCTCTCTCATTTCAAAAAAGGGAAGTGGGACTTGAGTCCCAAATGGCGGGGTCCCTTTTGAAATACCAATAAATATTTTTTTCACTCCAGGACAGAAAATCGTTGTTTAGAAATAGTCTGAATAAATGTCTAAACTATTTAGAAATATTCCCTCAAAAGTTGGTATGGTAAAATTGATGTATTTACGAAGTTATAGTTCACAAAACGGACTTGTGAATATATAGAAATCCCATTTAAATTTACAGACCTTTAAAAACGTTACTCGGAACGTCGCTTTTCGATTTTGCAAATATATCGATATAGATAAATATCGATATATCGCAGATGAAATGTATATTTTCTCGAGATTCTGGTTTGGATAAATACCAATATATCGATCATTTTTGACAAGATGTCGTCCATCCATACATAGCGATACTAATTCCAATAATTCCGCTATCAATAAATACGGATATATCGTTATTTGAATATCAAAAATATAAAATATTGATAAGAAATATATATCATTATTTCCTCATCATCTGACATATCTAGTCCTCACCAACCTAATTGTTTTTCTTCGATGGACTCTTTTATTCTTTTGTTGAAATTCTTACCATGCTTCATGATCACATAAAATATTTCATTTCTACGGTTCGCATTTCGCTTTTCTGCTTTCTTTCAATATATTGAATAAATTTAACGAAAACTATAAAGTATCTACCATTAATTTCAAACAAAAAACGCAAGTGCTGTAAAAAAGTAGAGGTTTTGAAAATTGGTAAACCGTATTCTGAAAATATGTTGTAACTTTTACAGGTTTCAGCTCCGAAAACAATAAGAACCTAAAGAGTACACTGTATTTAAACAAATTGAAAATCAGAGAAGAGTTTAGATTTTTGACGATTTTTTTTATTAAGAAATTAAAAAATAAAATCCTGACATCATCCAAATGGTTATTATTTAACTTATTAAGTTGTCCTATGACTATAGAGGAAGGAACAAAACAAAATCAATTCCAACATGAATTGTATTTGTTCCTGGTTTTCAATTGTTGAGTGTGAATACCTCATGCAGTCGATCATGACTCGGCGTCTGAAACAATTAGTTAATCATAAATCTCCGCATAGAATCGAATCATGTAGCGCCGATGTAAAACATAAATTGTGCGCGTGCGTGCGCGTCGAAGCGTAAAACTGCACGCCATTTAGCAGGTACCTAACCCGACATTATTCAATCAGCCCACTTGTGGTTTAATCGATCACAACTAATGTTTCAATTGCGGAAGATTCGCATGCACTCACACGGAACACCATCTTTCAGCGATCAATTAGCCTAATTACACTCAATTACACTGTTAAAAACTCTTAAAACGCCATAGTTAAAAAAAAACGTTCACTAACATAAGAAAGTTCGAGAGAAAATTATTTGCCGCGTTAATCAGGCAAATAGAAATTATTAATTAAAAGCATGTTACGAACGCCTGTCCGGTTTAATAGGAGATTAATTAAAAAAAGGCTCGCAGAAATCGACGGCGGCGAGCCAGCGCGAGTAATTAACGCCGGAGGAAGTGCGCAATGTCACGGCACGAGTGCGAGGCGCGCACGCCGCCGTCTATGAAGAATTTTAATTAGAGTAAATGTGTCAGGGGCGATCGAAAACGCTGTTTTCGGAGCGTGTAGGTTACGCGTACTCGTAGCGTAATTATTACCTATGTAATTGTATACGTCACCCGGTGGCTTAAGTTGGATGACGCACCGCCGCGTCGCGTCTGCGTGAGCTCTAGGGCGAATTGCGAATAAGTGGAGTAAGTCGCGGTTGCGCCGTTCGCCGATTCGCTGTTTCGGTGGAATTGGCGCAGACGGTCTCCGCCGGCGATGGTAGGGTGGACCAATGAATTCAGTGAAAGTGATTTTTTCGATGACAGTGATATGGTTTTTGGGCTGGCACACAGACTTGTATCGCTTGTATAACGTATGCAGATTTGAACATGGCTTAAGGCAATTTAAGCATGACTTAAATGTTTTTTAATATTTTAATAAGATTTTAAGGAGAAATATGAAGAAGTTACCTAGTGTTTTTATTGCTTAACAATTTTGACAGAAGTGCAAGGCTGTTTGTCAATTCCAGTAAGCCTCGTTGCCATGCATCAAACGAAAATTCAAACACTAAATATTTTTTACAATAACTTATAATAGAAGAAACATCTTCCTATATTACTTTCGTGTCAGTTTTTCCGTGATTTTCACGAATGATATAATGAAAATCTCCACTTCATTTATATCTTTGTCTCGTTATGAACGATTGGTCATAATTCATCCACATGATTCGTTGTAATTAATAAACAATTATACTTATTCTCTCTTTCTCGATTTTCTATCAATGAAACCTAATACTATAAGGACATAAACAACTGCATAAGATTACTAACTGCATTTCTTGGTTCACTTTCCGAGTTTCTTAGTTGTGTTTTTCTAGACTGTTTCCTATTTCGACACTGCAGCTAACTGCATCTATTGCTCGAAGATTCGTTCTAGAATGTTATTTCATAACAAATCTGTGGGTAATCCCATTTATTTCTGTTTTACATTAGTTCATTGGAATTAACCCAGCGGTCTGCATAATTTCAAGATCGTAGTTTTACCTCTAACTTTACCTTATAACTTATTTTGACTTTGTAAACGCCTAAGTCGAATTTGAATGGGGCGTATTTATAGGTCCCGACCGTTTAACAACATTTTTCCTTTAAAAAAGTTTGAATTTGAGGTTCGAGTCCTTGGAGTGCCCCCTCCAAGGACTCGAACCTGGAACTCGAACCGATTGAGTGAACTAATCATATGCATATTACCACATGCTCAGACACACACATACATGCACATCTCTATAAATAAGTCATTCTATACTATGTGTGTACTAAAATTTCGCACGAGACGCTCTCTTTAAACATCATACAATAGTACGTGGGTCCAGCCAAGTGGCGCAGTGGTATAGTTGATGATCATTGTCCATGAGAACCCGGGAGCGATTGTCGTTGAGAATGTAAAAAAAAAAAACGTGGACCTCGCGTTGTTGTACTGGGGGCAACGATGGATAGATAAATTACATCTAAAACTATTTATTAGTTATAAATAAATATTAGTTTTCACAGTCCCTTAGAAACTGCTACATGGTTCCATGAGGGACCGCAGACCTAACTTTAAGAACCACTGTTCTAAACACTTTAATCAACTCCTCAAACTCACTCTGCTCAATTCACATATGCACATTCAACTCTTCAGTACAATAATTCTCAAAACTCAACTCTGCCTAATCTACTGGACTACTGAAAATTGAAAAAATCAAAATAATTTGTATCTTCTCGGGAAGACTGTTATTTCATTAACTCGGAAAGTTTTAAATAATATTAGAAAATAACACTCATATTCTATTATGATAATAATGATAACTGAATGATTTAAATGTTTCCTTAATTACAGGATTTACTTGAACAACTTTTCAAACTCTTCGACCAAGATCGCGACCAGAAACTGATACAAGAGCACTGGATCGAGTTTCTGAAGGAACGATTGCAGTAAGTTTGTTTTGTTTATTTTTCACCATCTTACTTTGTCATTGTGTCTATGCTTCTTTCTTCTACCGTCTCGTGTCTCACACAGCGATGAGAAACAGATCGACTTCGCCGAACAGATCGAGTCGGTGGCGTATTGTCTGTGCGGTGACAACCCGATTCAGGTGGACCAGTTCTATCAGATCTTCTACGCGAAAGGGGTAATTACTTGCCGTAGTGCAGACGCGCGATCGCGCCACTAAATGAAGACATAAATCTTTCAGATTGTAGACAAATTATACAGGTTAATCGACTTGGAGAATATTGGTAGCGTCAGCGCGGAACAAATTATGGATTTCTTGGCAAGCATCACGAACGCACGGTAACATATAAATTATCATTTTTTTCTTCTTCTTCGTTCTCTACCGTACAAATTACACGGTGTACACCTACGTCTAGACAAGCTATGCAATTGATCATGAATTATACGTTTTTGTGATTGTTCGTTGTGGGTTTTTTTTTATATGATTTGAATGTGTGTTCAGGCCACGTACGGGCTTCGATAAGAGCAGTCTCGCATGGCTGGAGCAACTTTTTCGGCAGACCGTTGGCAACGAGAAGGAGATTCGACGTGAGGATTTCAAGAAAATTGTCATTTCCAAAAATGTACGTGATTGCAACCTTTCTATTTTTTAAGAGTATCTAACATCTGTTTAAACATAGTTTGGTAGGAGATAAATCATAATATGTCTTCAGAGATTCATAAATTACATTTTTGAAGTGTTGGAAGGAACTTAGTTTTGAAGGAAAACAAATTAGGCCTGAGGTAATCCAAAGTGATGGGATGCAACACTTTCAGCCAAGCCTGATCTGACTGCCAATCTATCATTCCCTATTCTGACCCCAATATACAACAATAACATAATAATATCTTATTTGACTCGAAAATCCCTTTTATCAACCCTAACTCTAAACCTCTTTCCTGAAGTTTCCTTTACTTTAACCTATCCTAACCTAACCATAATCAACTATAACTTATCCTATCCTAAACACGAGTACACTATCGGTTATAGGTTAGAGGGGGCAGTGAGGGAGCAAACCTCTCGTGAACTACGACCAAATTGATCTGTTGTTCGTTGGGACAGAACGACAGATCAATGCCTAACATAAAAGGAAGCCTAGGTCATGTCTAAACCTGACACCATCCTTAGGTGATAACCCCCCCCATTTCCTCAGCTAATAGGAAGTCCTTGCTAAGGAGGTAATACCTCATCACTAACAAGAATAGTAAAATTATAGGAGATATAGGTTTGAAAGGAACTTAATCTTCTCAGACTGGCATGATGTTACTGGTGTAGTCAAACCTTATTTGATCAACCTTCACTAACCTGCTTTATACTAACTCCAACCTAACCTAATTAAACTTAACTTAACCTCCTTTAAAATTAGGTTAAAGTAGCTTAACAATTTCATTTAATTTGACCAAGGCTGATCTGAACTGATCTGACTTCATTTTTACCAACTTTAACCCACGCCAAGCCGCCTTCACCAAGTGTACTCTGCCTTAACCTATCCTAACTTAACTATATTCTTCTCTAACCTTTCGTAACCCGCCGTTCAATAAGAACCCAGGCAAAGATATTTAAGGAATTATAGTTGTGAAGGGAACTTATTATGATCAGAACTACTATAATCTAAACTGATGTGATGTCAATGATGTTACCAACTCGAACCTTAACTTAATCCATGCAAGCCTACCTCCTCTAAAGCTTAAACCAACCGAACCTATCCGTATTGAACTTGACCAAATCTGAACACCATTAATCCGATCTGAATTGATCAGCCCAATTTTTACAATGCCTTACAACTCTAACTCTAAATTATCCTTAAAATCAGTAATCATAATCAAAATTGACCTATCCGAACCACCTGTAAAGTGCCCTTATAAAAATATTTAAGGAAACATATATCTGAAGGAAACTTAGCTAATCAGACATGCAATAATCTAAACTGTTGAGATGTCTCTGACAAGCTCGCCTAATCTGATCTACCCTCAGCTTACCTGTAATTTCCTATTTTTATTAAACCTACCCTAATCTCATCTAATCTTAAAATAAACTAATCAAACCTGTTCAAATAGGAAACTTGAACAAATCTGAACTTAGATGACCTAACCTGACTTGTCCTGATCTATTCGAATCAACCAGAACCACCTTTAATAAGTAAGAATGTAAGCCATTCTACCTAGTCGTAACTAGAACTTTGCCTATCCTAGCTTCTCTAACATAAACTCTAACATATCCCAACCTTCCTTAGAGTACCTAGAACGAAAATATTTTAAGAAACAAGGATCAGACAATTAGATACTATTTAAATATCTATTAGATATCTACTCACTTTCAAAGCTTTAGCAAAATGTTCATAACCTAAAATTAATGCTACACAATAATTGCCCCTCCTATCCCTCAAATAATCTTTTTATGCTGCATGTTCTCCCTTCTCTAGCCCTTCTTTACCGAAAGAGTATTCCAAATCTTCGACAAAGATAACTCCGGTTCGATCTCCCTGCAAGAGTTCCTCGACGCAATGCACCAGTTCGCCGGACAATCCCCAGATGACAAGATCCGTTTCCTCTTCAAAGTTTACGATCTAGATGGAGATGGCTTAATCCAACATAAAGAGCTTCAACACGTGATGCGTGCTTGTATGGAAGAAAATGGCATGCGTTTCTCCGAGGACCAAATCGACGACCTCACAGTGGCGATGTTCGAAGATGCAGATACAAAAAATCGAGGAGCCATCACCTACGAAGCTCTCAAATATCAACTAGAGAAACACGGAGGTCTCCTAGAGAATCTGTCAATTAGTATAGATAGGTGGTTAGTGCCACCGAAGCCCAAAGCACCACCTGCTTCATTTCTAGGAAAATTGATGAAGTACAGACCGTATCAGTTCACTTTACCTTATGTCAAGAACAACTATGTGTATCTGATCTTTTTGGCTGTTTTCGTCCTCGTGAATTTCGCACTTTTTGTTAGTAGAGCCATCGAGTATAGTCTGATGGGAGCTAATATCTGTACGATTATTGCTCGGGCGTGTGGTAATTATGAAATTGGGCCAAAGGAGATTTGGAGGGTTTTAATAAGTTGACTTTTAGGACAATGTTTGAATTTTAACTGTATGTTTGTCCTGGTGCTTATGTTGAGGCAATGTATCACGTTTCTGAGGACACGTGGATGGAGTGCTTTTTTGCCGTTGGACCAACATATTTATTTGCACAAATTGACAGGGATGTTGATATTTTGTTTGAGTTTCTTACATACGATGATGCATGTTTATAATTTTAGTAAGTATATGAATTGGACTTAATCTAGGTAGACGTAGATTATCTTATCTTGCTTATCTTAACCTCATCTAGCCTTAAGTAACCGTTATATCTATACTATCAAACGAGGACGGATATCAACTAAAATGAATGAATCTAACCTGAATTGATCTGACCTAATCTGAACTGATCTTTCACCTACTGCACCGCTTCAATCATATGGCAGGTTTAATCTGGCCTTCCGTATCATCCGTATCTTGACATTTTCTAACCAAATATATCAAAATTTAATCAGACCTGATCTAACCATTTATCATAACTTAATCTAGCGCATTTTAGTGGCTCCAAATTCAACTTGATCTGACTTGACCTGATTTTGTCGGACCTACTCTGGGTTTTTATTAACCATATCTTGTCCTAATCTACGTCGTAGACTATCTGACCAGACCTGATATTATATAAATTGACTTGACCTAATCTGAATGACAAGATCTAGTCCACGCATGCCGATCTAACCTGATATCTTCATATACCCATTCCTATCCACTCATAAACTAATTTCGGCCTAATATATCTTTAACTTAATATTTTCCAGCCAAGACTATCTTAATCAAACCAGACCTTATCTCATTAGAACTGATTGGTCCTAACTTAACTTACACTGGATTAGTGCTAAAAATAAAAACCGGCCTTTTTAGGACTAGCCCTATAATACTAGAAGTACCTGTGTGTATAAGTTCCAATAGTACCTGAACTAAACTAACCAGTGAATCCACCCTAATTAATCTGACTTTGCTAATATCTAATACCTGACCTAACCTGATCTAAGGATCCTTCATATTTTTATTTCTACCATCATCTACTATTATTAGTCTTATTCAGAGGAGACTCTACCTGATCTATCCTTATTTAAACTAAGATAACCTCATTCCTCATCATTCTAATCAAAAATGTATTAATTCTAATATATCTTCATCATTACGGAATATAATGAAATGTATATTATTATTTATAGGTTACAAAATTGTAAATGATCCCATTATAAACGCAAAAAACTACACCGTATCTGACTGGCTCTTAACCTCGAAACCAGGCTTATACGGTCTGATCGGAGGCCTTGCCAACCCTACCGGGGTGGCACTGTTCTCTATCTTGATCATAATGTTCCTCTGCTCACAGGCGTTCGTACGACGAGGTGGATGCTTTGAGGTAGGATACTGGACTAGGTTCATTTCTTTCTAAATTATTGAAGTTTGTATTTGGATTGAATTGCAAGATACGCTTAAGATACATTCTTTTAAATTTATATTTTCCTTGTACTATACTTAGCCTTCTCTCACCTAGATCTTCTACTGGACTCACTTATTGTACATACCTTTTTGGATCCTCTTGGTCCTCCACGGTCCTAACTTTTGGAAATGGTTTATTGTGCCAGGTGTGGTGTATTCATTGGAGCGCCTACTTCGACTGGCATGGATGCGCAGTGAACGTGGTAAGACTTACATCAGCTCCGGCCTCTTACTGCCATCGAAGGTGACGCATCTGGTGATCAAACGACCGCTACATTTCGACTTCCATCCGGGCGACTACGTATTTGTGAACATTCCAGCGATTGCCAAATACGAGTGGCATCCGTTTACGCTCAGCAGTGCTCCTGAACAGGAAGGTATTCATTAATTTGATTTAGCTTTAATTTAGCCGTAGGCTCTGTTCCTAAGGCCATGTCCTAATTAGTCATTAGATATATTTTCATCGGGGATTAAATTGTATTAGTTAAACGGTTACTTCGTTACCCCCTCAAACGGGGTTTTTCATTTTTTTTAGTTAGTTTTCCCTTTGATTGCTATAAATAAAAATCATAAATCTATAAATAGAATCAGATACTGCACTAAATAGAAGATATCTCAAAAACTATTTGTCGGATAAACTTCAAATTTTCCGACAACATATTTGAGATCATTTACTAAATTTTCCTTGTTTAAGATTACATGTGGTTACACATCCGTGGTGTAGGGGAATGGACCAATCGTCTCTATGAATACTTTGAGAAAGAACAAGAAAAACTACACAACGGAGAAATTCCTGCCATTGGCAGCGAAAAAAAACGCTTATCCAAAGGCACTATTGAAAACAATAATCAGAATGCAATGAAAAAGATTCAGGCGTCGATTAAACGCAATTTATCTAACCGGGAACCGAATAAGAACGTGCAGTTGGTTGGCTTCGCGAATGAAGCTTATAAACATGACGAAGTGGGTAATGAAGATAGTAAGGCGTCATGTAGTAGCAATCCGGAGTTGAATAGTTATCCGAAACGAAAGTTGACACCCGAGAAGAAGTTGCACAAGTTGCTGTTTACTAACAAGGCGCCGCTGGAGAAGTCTTTATCGATGCCGGACATTCAGAATAAAGCTAAGAAGAGGGAGAGGTTATTAGCGTAAGTGTATCTTATTTCATTTTATTGGAATTTAAAGTTATTTATATAGGTTTTTTGTTTGTTTCTTGGAAATGTTATTAGTTTGCGTGAGTATATGCGTTCAGAATCTGAGAAATCGTTCGATGAATGTCAGATCAGACGTGCTAGGTTGCAAAGCCTAGGTTTGGCTTATCTAAGTCCTCAGAATAAGTCATTAGCTCAAAGTTTTCGGTATATGCGAAATAAACCAACGATTATTGCGTTTAAAACACCAAGTCTTGAAAATTGTGAACAAAGAGACTCATCTAGTTCGTTTGGATCAGTTGGTAAGTGCCAAATGTGTATTTTTCCATAGAAAATAATTATATCTATGCTAACCTAACTTTAGCAAACGTATTATATCCTAATTTAACCTCAAAACTTAAATAATTCCTAACTTAACCTCTCTAAAGTCGTTTAACCTATTATCTATATGCTTTAACTGAACCTTACCTAAAAATATTTAATTGTTCTATTAAAAAGGACGACAATTAAGTGCATTAAGCATAACATCAAATCCCGAACGTGCCGCAGAAGAAGGAAGAGTTGTTCCAAAGGAATTTTCACCAAACAACTTGAAGCCGATGAATTATCCAGTCGGTAAACCGTTAGAGGTAGGTGGAATAAATATTTTTATGTCTTGCCTTCGGTGATTATTGACGTTTGAAGCACATTTTTGAGTGTTGTTGTTTTGTCTTGTTTGTTAATTATCAAATACGATGTTTTACAAAGTGTGGAAAGTGGCAACGAGCTTAAAAACGAGAGCCATAAGTCATTCGTCAAAACATTCAACGTTTTACGACCGACGAGGTGCTATTTTCGAATAATTTCGATAACTCGAAATACGCGGTGGACGCGAATAAAAATCAGAAGATTGATGTTTGCCCGTTGGGTGAATGCAGGAGATATTTCGTGTTTCCTCATGCGTGTAACAGCTTCAAACGAAAGTTTTCTTCGGCTTAAATTGTACAACAAGCGATTAAATCGTCATAAAGTTATAAATTTCGTAAAATATTTTTGGTAGATTGGTTTATTATTTAGGAGATAATGATAATAATTATAAGTCATGTGTCGAATTGGACGATGAGATATGTTTTAAGGCTGTAGTTTTTATTATTAGCTGTTATTGATCACGAAAACTGAATTGTAAGAGAAAAAATAATACCGCCAACCGGATTTGAAAATGGTTTGTTCAGTGGGCGGCTATTCGATTTTAGAAATTATAAAAATCAGGCATTTTTGATTTGATGAATCTTGCAACACTCTTTGAATTCCCCTATCATAGAAGTTTTACCGTAATATAAATGACTTCTCTGTGTTTGTCAAAAAAATTTAGTACAAATATGAAGCTTCTTGATTGTTGGAAAAGATCATGCATCAAAAGCAATGAAATTGAAATTAATCTGCATCAAAATATTAAACTAATTATCATTATGTAGAATGCGTAAATACAAAACTTGACTGTATCTTACCCCGCTGCACCTTAGAAAATTAAGATTAAGTTAAAAGTGTGAGTTTCTCAACATTATTATTAAATGTACATCGCACTTTTATGCGCGGCACTCTTTTTTCACTTTAATTTAGATCTACCTGGACGGTCCATACGGCGCACCATCCAGCCACATCTTTCGCGCCCAGCATGCGGTGCTCATCGCCACCGGAATAGGCGTGACGCCGTTCGCCTCGATCCTGCAATCAATTATGCACCGGTATTGGAAGGCACGGCACTCGTGCCCCAAGTGCAAGTTCTCCTGGGCGAGCGAGATACCACCAACGGTGATGAACTTGCGAAAGGTAAGCGAAGATAACGCAACAAAGCGTAAAAAAAGTAGTGCGCACGAGCGTGTGCAATACGTGCTAGCGCGTCGCGGCTCCTTGCCATCACTGAACCATTTGTTGATGCTCATATTTTTTTCGGAGCCGCGCTTTTCGTTTAGCGTTTTTATTTTCGTGCGCCTTAACGATCGACGCGAATCACTCGCGTCGCATCTTCAGCTACGTGATAAATGCCGAAATAATAGCCTGTGGTTTTCGGCAATCAGGTGGACTTCTTCTGGATAAATCGTGACCAGCGGTCGTTCGAGTGGTTCGTGAATCTCCTCTCGCAGCTCGAGATCGAACAGGCCGAGTTGGGTGGCGCGATGGAGCGCTTCCTCGACATGCACATGTACATCACCAGCGCACTGCAGAAGACGGACATGAAGGCTGTCGGCCTCCAATTGGCGCTTGATTTATTACACGAAAAGGTACCTTTATTATTTTTCACTTATCTTATATACCCAATCATCTCAATATAACGGTTCGGTAAATAAATTGCGATTTCCGAACTAACATTTATTCGCCAAAATATAAATGAAAATCAAG
>WSZQ02069601.1:0-18533 GCA_019419845.2 Weissflogia rhopalogaster
TAAGTTAGGTTAAGTTAGGTTAAGTTAGGTTAAGTTAGGTCAAGTTAGGTTAAGTTAGGTTAAGTTAGGTTAAGTTACGTTAAGTTAGGTATATAAATACACCCTGCTCCGTTTGTCCACGTTGCTCATGATAATATCCTTGGTCATATTGGGACATAAATGCAGATTTCCTCGGTTCAATTGTGAGGGGCTGGATAGTCCAAGGAAAAGGAGGGGGAAGTTGTCCAAGCATATGATTATCATATAGTTTTTATGAACTTATAACTTTGGAAATTCTGCAACTACCGACTTGATTTTTAGGGGATATTATTGAATAGCATATCTATTATTTTGATATTATTAAAGTTTTAAGTTTCCATAAATAAATCGTGTATTTATAAACATTTTATGATGGTTCCGCATTAAAACTTTAAATACTGCAGAAAACCTGTACAAAATCAACATAAACGTAGTTTAAAACATATTTGGTTAAGCTCTATATAATTAATCCATATAAATTACGGATTATACCTAAAATTTAGTGTTGCTTGTATAAAATTTAAAATCCGAATGAAAATATAGAGGAAAGTACAGAATATAAGTTAAACAAATATTGAAAAATCAGTACAACCTTTTTCACACTAAAAATTGGTGAAAAAGGAAAAATAAACAAAATATGATATGAAAACATAAACTCAAATCTTTATAAAGTCCTAAACAGATTAGTTGTATAAAACAAGATAAAATAAACTCTGTTTCAAAATATAATAGATTATTTATAAAGAAATATCGTATTTGTTGATTTATATCTTTAAATTTGAAAAAAAAAAGTTATATCACATATAACGTATCAATCTTCAATTTATTGTTAATTATCTTTGTTTTCTTTTTTTCTTCTTTATTTAATGATAATCACATTAAAACAATTTAAAAACAAATAAACTTGTCTTAATTTTAATTTTTATATATTTGTTCTATAATAGCTTGTTTTAAAACCGAAATCGTGTATTTAAATTTTTTTATAAGTTTCTCAAATTCTTAAATAACTTTATTTTAATCTTACCTTTAGTATGGAAAACCTTCGTTGAATATCTCTCGACAATCTAGTCCTTTATTCCCAAAAAAATATATAGGCGTCGTCGCCGCACTGAGAAAAAGTTCAAAAAGTTCCTCACACAATCACTTTGCATTCACACTTGTTCCCGCACGATTGCACGCGGTTTCGCGTCGACCACTCGACGTGTGGTGGATGCGCCGGGCATACACATGCGTACGTGCGACGGCGGCGCGTCAGCGTCGACTGCAACCGCCGTTCGGAGGCAGCGCTCGACACGACGTGTTCAACCCCCTCAACCTGCCACTGCCTCACTGCCGCCACCACCGACTGCCGCCGCCGCTGTCGCGTCGCAGGAACGCAGCGCCGCTGATTTTCATGAATACCAAACGCAATTATTTTATAATCACTGCAATTTGTTTACCGTATTTTACAATTGAAATTCAAATTGGTTTATTAGCAGCCGTAGGCAGAACGATGCATTTTTTTTCCTTTTTAGTTTTTTCCTGATCATTTAGTATCGGAGCATTACATATGCGAAAGCAGTAAAATTTGATTAAAGTTTCATCAATATTAGATTCTGTCGTGGAAAATGAGGTTACCCCTTAAATATATGAAAACTAGGCAACTACTTAAACATACCTTTGCCTCATAACTCGGTACAGTCAGTCTAGGCAGTCTTGGGAGACTTTGACAGTCAGTAGTTATTGTGCAGCGGCTTGGGTAGTCGTTAGTTCGGGAGTAATTCAATCAGCAATGAGTTAGTCAATTCGGACTTAATTTGCGAGCTTAATTTGTCACTAGTTGTTCGGTCGTGCGTTCTTTCACTGTGCAAAATTTAGATGTGTATAAGAGGTTCTTGTGTTAAATCAATATATTGTTATGTTAAAACTATTCGTGTGTTATGTGAGTGTTAATCACCTTAAAGCCATCCCCATAGTCTTGCACGCCACAGCCTAGCTAGCCAGCACGATTGAAGTACCAGCATGAGAAGGTACCTGTTTAGTTTGAACAGCCATATCCAGCCAACGAGCAGAGGAATCATCAACGATCTCTGAATCGTCTTCGCATGGTCCAGAGATATCAATCGATAAATGGTAAGTACCATTTATAAGTATCCCTTGCGGTAGCATGTCGAGTGAGAATAGCAAAAAGCCAAGCGAGTAAACCCCATAAAGGAAACCCCCATGTGAGAAAGCGCTCACACGGTACGGTACGATACTGTCACGGTACGCGACAGTTAGTAGAGCGCCAACCCCCATAAGCTACATTTGATTGGGGCACCTTTCGTTACATTTGGTGGAGACGCCATAAACCTACCGTGACAGTACAACATTCTCAATCTGAACACGTCTCCTTAGACACTCAATCAGCTTTCCAGGTGGTACCGTACCGCCTCATACCGCCCCATAACTACTAATTTCTGTAAAAATATTACCCAAATAAAAATATAGGTAGTTATTTATACCAATACTTTACTACGATTTAATTACCCATAAACCCACGAAAATAACCCTGGTAGGAGAATAATTACAATCATAAAAAAGTCATTTGTGTTAAATCATTTAAGTTCCGAGACTGACTTTTATATTACACTAAGATTATTGAAAATATGCATGGACTTCCACTTTAGTTGAGCTAAATCCGGCTATACCAGTTGGTGGAACGAAATTGTACCAAAGTTGCCTGTGTGCAACAAACGCATTTCGCGAAGAATATGCTTAAATAAAAACAAACCGTGCGCAAAGTTTGCGAACAGAGACATTGCGTCACCGTACATACGAGGACGAGGACCATGCCAACTTTATTTGCGAGTAGATCTAACGAATGCAACACACTGAACTTCACTGGCTTGCACGCTGCATTTTAAAACCGACTTTTACATAGAGAACAACTATAGCTATGGTTACGAAGTTACGATGTAAATCAACTTGGAAAGTAGTAAAAGTTTCCGTAATTTCACTCAATTAGTTTTATGGCGTTAAATTTGAAGTAGACAAAGAACTATAAAAATTATTAACTAGTTTTACTCTTAAAATATTTTTTTTAGATTTTCTTGTTAGTAGCATAAGCAGTAATTATTTTCACGCGTATAAATAGGGTTGAACGCATTATACTTTTCATCGTTTAATAAAAAATCATGTTTTTGGATTATTTTCTTTACAATTCAATCAATTAATTGTGTTTTTCCTAATGAAATTATATTTCTGTATAATTAAAACTTTTAAAATTGGTTCAAATCCAGTTGGAGGTATCATTTCTTCCTTTTTCATTTAACAATTGTATTAACCGAAGTAATAAAGTGTTGATAACATTTTCACACATTCGGTTGTAGGCATCAATATAAATACAATCTGGTCGGAAGCACCATCTTTTCCTCCTTGAAGAAATGATTGCTTTCATAAGACATTAACTTCTCTGTTAGAATCCGGTCGAATACATCATGTTTTCTATTTTATAATGAAGAATATTCGATGCGCCGACCGGATTAATTCATCTGTCTTCTGAAATATAATTTTTACTGTCCATTTTCCTCACAAATTATATATATGTTTTCTATTCGCAGCCTTAGTAAATGGATTTCCAGAATATATCCGTTTTTCCTAACGATATTCTATTTGTTCATAATTCTTGTTTTCTTTCTTTAGAAATAGGCAATATGAAGCGTCCGACCGAATTATTTCTTCTAGCTTCTTATGAAGAGTAGTTTTTTGCTAGTAATAATGTGCTTCTACTTAAATATCTCTTCAATAAGAAGTACGTTTGAAGTTAATTGTGATTTAAACTTGCAAAACTTTCGAAGCTTCCTGCGCATACATCGCAATACATCCTCCCAAACTATTTCGAACGACATCGACGATAGTTTATCTTGGCAAGACACAGCTTTGTGGCATTCTAAAGTCATTCCCGGTCTAGAGGAAGGGCCGAGCATCAATGAGAAAAGTAGCAAACTAAACAATTGTTTTACTTGTCTTGTGAGCTGTTGTTGGTATTGCTGTTGCTGTTGGTGTTCCTGTTCCTGTTACTATTACTGTTGCTGCCACCCATTCGAGCTTTCGCAAACACCGATTCGATGTTTTATGCCCACCATCACGTTCCGCTCCTCACGCTTCTCACACTCCTCGTCGACCAACAGCGTATTGGAAACATCATTAAGCACAAAGTCACAACATCTTCCAGGACTAGGACCATGACTCTCTCTCCGTCTCTCTGTCCGTGTAGATAAATCTGGCGTTTCGCATCGCTGCTGCAAGATGGACAAAAAGAATCAATTTAATTTGCAAACGCAGCGTAATCGATCAAAGCCGGGCACGACAATTCTAATTGATTGTGCGATGCGCGCTGTGCATCTTCGTCTGGAGGCGGGCGATCAGTGGCAGTGGTGGTGGGCTTAATCGCCGCCGTCGTTTGAAGGAAAGCAGTAGAAGCAGCAGCAGTAGGGAAAGTTAAACAGCGGTGTCGTTGGCAACGGTCGAGATTTATGCGCGTGCAGTTGTGTGTCGCGATTTTCGTGGAACTTTGGTGGAGGAGGAGGCTGCATGGATTTTGGCGAATGTCTTGGCGAAGAGGCAGAAAGCAAAAGAAGAAATATTTTACGATGCGTTCTGTGTTTAAGAACTACGAGCAAACTAACTTGAGAGTACATGCGCGGAAAGTGTCTTAAGTCAGCGATGTCTACTTTGATGTTGATGTATTGTTTTTGCTGAAAAGGGAAGGGAACGGAGTTTCAGAAAAGGTTCAGTGACACGCAAATTGCATAGGGAGTAATCATTTGTGCAGAGAATCCTTTCCGTTTTGGCAGAGTGTAAAGTATTAGATTCTTAAAGAGAAGGAAAATCTCTTTAATTTCCCAAGTGCAATTAAATATTTCTTAATCTAGACTTATTATTACGTCTTAGAAGACAACTTAAATCTCAACGAAGTTCAGACTTGCTTCTTATTCAAGCGATATTTAAAAAGTAGCAAATTATTGCCAATAAAATTATCTTCTTTATAAGATAATTAATAATCCGGTCGGTGCAACATATTTTTCGATCTGATAAAAGGTGTCACCAAATACATAATTTACTTCAGTTTAATTGTTATCAAATTATTATATACGTTATAATAAATACCTTTTATATATATAATCCATTTGGAAGCATTATATTTTCTTTTAATGAAACATATTGAAAGATAAAGATCATCATCATAGAAAATTAGAATTACATCAACAATCCTATGGGATGCATCATATTTTCTCATTTTACACATTTGAATCATGTGTAACAATGCTTAAAGAATCATTATCAGTCATCTTTGGTAAGTTTAATATAAATTAACTAAGGTTAGATTAAATATAGTACATTACGCCAAATTTCTTAATTTCTTAAAACGACTGTACCTCATAAGATCAAACTCTACATAAAAGATACTAGATGAGAAACACGAAAGAACATAATCAAAATCTAATCAAGAAATAAAACTTCCTCAATGGATATCTAATTTGTGATTGCTTCCGATTAATCCCTATAATTATCACCATGATCTAATCTCTTTTTTTCGAGGCGAATTGCCGAGCCGAGACGAGAAAATGAACGAGGCGGCAAGCAAGACCGTACAGCGCATTCGGCGGATTGCCAGCCTATTCTTCTAAATTGATGAGTTCCCTTTGTTAATTCCTTCTGTTCGTTTCTTTCCGCTGATTGTTGTGTGCGGATTGTCAATATCACTTTGGGACTTAATCCGTCAAATCAATTTCGCGCGCGCACTGCAGCAAGTTTGACGTTTAATTCGATTACGCCGTTCTGCATCATTCACGGGCTCACGCCTCACACCATCTTATACTATATTGCAAAAAATGCTGACAGGTGAAATTTATTTTCTTAGTTTTCTTAGTTTTCTAGTTTAAAGTGAGAAGCGAATTAGTAAAATAAAAAATATTGGCATTGTATAATTTCGTTGAAAGAATAAAAATGTCGCCTAGATAAATTGATAAAATTAATAAATATATCTGTAGATACGTCCAGTCAAGTGATAATAAATTGAACGTTATAGAGGCGATCTACATGAAGGAAGCAATTGAAAAAAAAACCCAGGTCACGTACTGAATGACCAACTCGACTTACTTTGTAATTATTACTTGTAAACACCCCATTCACTCGCGCACTTAGTTTTTAAGTATAAATAACATTATAACTTCAGGGTACGGTATAGTACCTGATGATGGCGTGAGCCGAAATGTACATTGTACGATAACAAGCGTCAAAGTAAAACAGTGAAACACAGTTCTGAATTCGTGTATTTTGTGAATAATAATGAAAGTTTACTCTATTTCTTTAAATTAATTCTAAAATGTTTAATGCTAGGTCAGCGTTGACCAAACACCTCTAGTACGAAATCATTTGCGACACTGAAATTAGCCTATCTTCCACATAAACAACTCACATCGCGCTATCAACCGTCGCGTTGCACTGCGTGTGTCCTACGGGGGCGGAGACCGGCGGCGGCGCCTCCATATTCCCAATCCGGCCACACTATGATAATTGATACAATTTCAAAATGCATGCAACTCCATATAACGCAAACACATCTCGTACCGCCACAACTACGCAATATCCTTTATCTTTATCACATCACACCACCATAAAGATAACAATGGCTCTATCTTCCAGCTGCGGCTGCTGTGAAACATGTCAGGATTTACTGCTCAGACTTTGCATTATGCTTACTACACGAGTAGAAACGGCGCATTGTAATAAAAAGTTTATGTCGCATAGTATTTCAAATATTTGTATTCAAATTTCCGCTCGCAAAGTAGAATAGGCGGAGACACTCGTAAATGCAAAAAGTTTATATATTATGTTGAGAAAAATTGTAAACATCGCTGCTGGATTTTTTTAAATATATGTAATTTGATGATGAAATGATCCAAATTAGATTGCGACATACAGAACGTCTAAAGCTAAAAATTATTTATTATTGACAAGGGGAGGGGCACGCATGAATTCTTCAACAAAGATTTGCGTAAAAACTTTTGTACGTTTTTTTGCGCCGTTTGGCCAAAAAATAATTCAACATTTTGTTATATACTCTCAGTTAGATACATGTTACGATAGAAAAGTCATTTAGAAGCTTGATGAGTCGAAAATTTTGATGACGCGGGTTGTAAAGTCATGGAGCTTCATCCTAGGAACTTTTTTTTACTCTTAACTACTGGATTGGATTCCAGTACCTAAGAGTAATATATAATTAAATTTGAGCTCATTTTAAATAATATAGAGACAAAAAAGAAGCCACTTTTTAATAGTAGCCTTCTTTATATGATGGCCAACATAATACCAGCTTAATAACCCAGTTTAATGTGTAAACCCAAAATGATTTTCGCTACCATTACATTTATCCTCACGTCTGCGCCATAAAAAGTTATAGTTGTACGTAAAACAAGTACATAAAACGCATGTAGCATTCCACAATCACGTCGAATATGTGATATGTAACTTATTGGCAGGATGCATTCACTCGACCTGCACGAGCGCAGCAATCTGTCGGCGTGGGCAATTGCTTCAGCGAGTAATTGCTTTTCCCCCATCGGAGCTCATTGGAACAAGCATCCCACCCACCTACCAATAACCTACGAAACCAAACCATACCCCTTCTACCTATCCCCAACGACCCGCACACCCAAACCTAACCCCTCGAATCCAGAAGGGGGACAAGCTTTCGGAAAGCAATGTGCGCCCACATCAAGCATAGGATAATGACGTCGGGCGCGTCTGGCGTTTAGCAATCTGTCGATTGTCGTATCCTACGGACATCAATCAGCTTTTTTTACGTCCATTCTCGGCCGAATGGCAGCATGGAAGCACGCCGAGAGGATGGAGACCATGGGACATTGTTCTTACGACTACCTGTCATGTCATTAACCATCGTAGCTTCTTCCTCTGTTTCTATGCTCCTGTGTTCTTAAGAAACGGAGAGAATCGGTTTTATTTTTAGATTAAAGAGGGCTAACTTAAATATTTATAGGTTATATTGGAAGATTGGGTTTTATTACCTTTTAAAATAGGTTTTATTATCGTTTTTGTATTGTTGTAATCATTTGAAAATGTGTTTTTAATAGTTTTAGGAGTGTAAATATCCGTTGGCAGCTTGTGGCAAACTTTCAAAGCCGCGGGTTGTAAAGTCGCGGAGCACTACTCAAGGAGCTTGTCTAATAGGTAACAATACAACGTTGTCTAATGGAATTAGGAAGATACTTTTAAGTATTCACAGATTACTGTACCTGTTAGTGCCTGCAACATATGGAGCCAGGCGCCGCAGTAGAGATAGCCACCTGCTATAATGCAGATGCTTTGGAGCGCAAACCTGGTAAATAAAAGGAGACACGCCCACCTGAGCAGCCTAGTGGTATCGTCTCGGCTTACCACATAGGAGCACGGGGTTCGAGTACCCGTGGTGGGCACCCCACTAGTGTGAATTTATTTTTATAAATTCACACTCAAAATCACTGATTTAATTAATACACATTAAAAATTCACACGAAAAATTCACATTAATAAAAATCCACACCGATAAAGTCACAACAATCGCAATGCGCAACCTACAACACAAGAAGAATCCACCGACAACATAAAAATTAACTTCACTCCCCAACAAGACACCACATCAACAACACAACAATAAGAACAAACATCACAAAAACCAATAACAAAAATCACGATAAACATGTAATATATACAAAAACACAATAAAATCATATGTATGTATTCAGGCTGAAGGACCAGTGAAGGTCGATAGCCAGGTCTGCGGACCGAATACATTAAATAAAAATAAAACATAGAAGGTGACACATCTCAATATATTAAGGAAGTGTTTGCTGTAGTCCACACAGTAACCAAAAGTCAAGAAGCCTACTCAATAGTACAGAGTACAGAGTTTTCTAATGGGCAATTCTATTAAGTATTCACACTTATCTTAACCCATACAAATCTATTTACTTTTTGGGCTGTAAATTTCCTATATCAGCTAGTCGAAGGTTGGAAAGTCTCGGAACTCCACTTAGCGCTTTGGCAAATTGCTGAAAAGTCACGCATTGTAAAGACGCGGGATGTAAACACGCAGAGCTCCACACAAGGAGCCTATTCAACAATTAAGATTACAATTTGCCATTTACATTTTTACAATTTACAATTCAGTTTCTAATAAAAAACCTTTTTATTTAATTTTCTTATCTGATTGTTATCAACTTTTATTTCTCTTTCAGATTTCTATAATTAATGATAATATTCTCAGTATTCCAAATTTTTACTGAACCTAATCAAAAAGTTTATCATCATGGTGCGCTCATAAAAGTCCGTTTGAAAACGCACATTTAAAATATTTTAAGCGTTTTATAACGCGAATAAAATTATACGGCGTTAGTTTATGGCCGTAATTTTGCGGTCGTCATACACGTCACACACGTGGATCGTGCCAAAATAAAATTGCGCAAAACCAGAACAGCGCTAGCATACCGCGCGCGGCATCAGCGTTCTCGGTCATTTCAATACCTCAACATTACGCTGCAACACGGCACCGACGCCAATGTAGCCAAAGAGAAAAAGCACACACACACAACCAGACTGGTGCCATCTCATTTTTCTGGAGTGAAATTGAAATTTGAAATTGAAAATTGCGTTATTTTCCATTTTTCCAAGCTGTTTCCAACACTCAGTGTGTAGGTGCAGACACGAGTAGAATGTGAATGATAGATACGCAATTGACGACGTACCGAACGAATCCTGCACAGCCGGCCACCAGCATCAGCATCAACAGGGAGCTCTTCGTCATGTCATCATTTCGCTCCTCATTGGTTTTGCCTTCTCTTACGAATAGTTGGGATGGTTGTTCATAACGGGAGAATGGGGATGAAATGGTATCAATGACAGCTAATCTTGAAGCGAACGTCTGTAGTTTTTATTTTTTCAATGTTTCGATTTTCTCTTTTTTGGATACCTAGGAACTTTCTTTGTTTACAGTCTAACAAATTTTTGTTAAGGAAAATGTACTGAATTGTAAAACCTTAGAAATGCTTATTTTTAATTCTGAATACTTTAATTGCTTCTACATTCATTTTTTCGGTACAAAGAATGAATTGAAAAAAAAAAGGTATGACCGGCCCCTCCACCAATATCGAGAATATGTTTTTCAAATATAATTTCCTTTTTTGATGAAATTTTAAGATTTTATTGAAAAGATAATGAAGTGAAATGTATGAACGGTACCTTCACCAATATCAAGTATTTACATTTTTAAGAGCATTCTTTATTTAAAACTACAGTTATTTTTGATTCAAAGAAAAATGAAGTAAAACGTACGAGAAACAATATTCTTGTTATTAATTTTAGGAGTTATATTTTCACAATTTTCACCTTTTTTAATGTATTGAAAGGTAGAGTCAGCACCTCCAACAATATCGGAAAACTGCTGTTTTCATATTTAGGAACTTTCTCTGTTTTAATTTCAAGGTTTTTTGAAATTGTCTTTTCGTATTTTTGTATTGATAGGTATGACAATATCGAAAATCTATTTTTTTGTTTGATTTTACCAAGCTTCGGCTGCTATGGTCATTAGCTCTATTCAATTCATTCTCAAAATAATTAGTCATATTAGAGGCTAACTATATTGATAAGAAGAAGAATTCACTTTAATATGCATCCCCTCCGGGAATCTAACCTGGGACCTCATGGACAGTGGTCATCGACCATCAAAAATCTATTGTTTTTATTTCTATTTGCCCGTCCGGATAGCTTAGTGGGTGGCACTTTGGCGTATCACGCCATCTGACGAAGTTCGAGTCCTCGGGACGGGCATCGCACAATGTGGTTATTTTTCACACAACAACTTCACACCCTCACCCACGCACACACACTTTTGCATACATATACACACACAAACACACTATTTCAAACTCTCAACTTCAAACAAAACATTCAACTTCAAACATTCAACTTCACACATCACCTGCAATTCACTGCGAGAACTACTCTCAAAACGTAAAACGTAAAATATACAAATAAAAATAAAACATATCCATGTCGGAATTGACCCAGTTCAACTGATGACCATTTTCATTGATGTTTTCCATAAATGAATATAAAATACAGTCAATTATTGCAAAAAAAAAAGATATCTCGCCCCATTGAGATCGGGTCACAAATGATATCATCAAAAAAAGGGTACTCTCGGGAGTAGATTGATACCAAACTTATTTTATTATTTATATTTATTGACTTATTGCCGCCGGAATTGACCCGGTTAGGACCATTTTATTGGCTTAGTTTTAATAATTTAATTATATATCACAAAAGAAATGCATAAAAAGTTGTTTTGTATGCGTATAAACGAAATGAATATTGTGTCACCTTAAAAATGTTGAATTGTGAGCAAAAATTCACCTTATATATAAAGTTATGATAGCTGAAATTCATTTTACGATAATTTACACAGCATTTCCTGTCTTTTGCAATAATTGTTCCCAAATTAAAACGCCCAGTATATTAATACTAATGATCATAATGATGCAAATTTCTCTTAGGTAGCTTTTAATAGCATATTACTTTATAGTACTATCGAAAAATTATATATGTTTGACATATAATTCAAGAAAAAGACTTATGACGGGAAAAACCACTGATTTCAGCCACTGTGCGGCGCCTCCACCAATGCGCCGTCACCATACAAATTCCCATACGTCCAATAGATCCCAATCTTCAATTATGAATTTATTGATCACTATTTGAGATTAAATTGATCACAACCATTTCACTCCACTCTATGCATGAATACCTTCATTATTTACAACGTGCCGAGATCGATGCGAATACCGTCAGGTTGCATTGCCGCTGAACGAACTGAAATTTGCGGCCAAAAAGCCCCGCACAAAAAGGTGAAACAAATGACGATGCAGGCGGGAGTTGTGGCCCGCTGTTATAGATCCTACCCGTCGCCGACGCTCGACGAGCAACGGGGCTCGAGATCGTGCTGGGTGCATAGGATGTGGGCCGTCGCCAGTGGATGTGGGAACGTGAACGTGCATGCGGTGGGCGTTGAATAATAATGGTATTGATTATCAATTAGGCGTTCGATGTTGGCGGCCGGCGTTGATGCGGCCTGATGTGCATTGCGTAAGTCAGCGTGGTGCCCATGGTGGTTGGCGGTTTATGATCCGGGCGCGCCAACAATCGCTTTTCTGCTAATTGTTGTTGCGGTTCTTACCGCGTTCGGGGCGAGCAAGCAACGAGGCTCTCAATGGCACGGCCGGCGGCGGCGGCGGCGGTTGTAGTGGCTGATGGCGGCGAAACACATCAGTGGGCGCGGGTATACGTACGCGGGCTGCATGCTTAATTGACAATAACAGGGGCGATAAATAATGACACCCGGACGAATTGGTACAGCCTTCAAATTTTGCATTCAGGATAGTAGATATATATGACACTTTATATACAGGTTAATACAATAATCACTATTTTATATTATTATTTATGATTGTTAATGCCTATATAAATTTGAGATAGTAGGTAATCATGTTCTTTATTACTTCTTTATATCTTTGATTAAATTCAATTTTGTACCGGTTTCGGTGTTTTTAATACACCATCCTCCACAAACTACAACATAAAGTACATAGTAGGATTTTTGTTATGTTTACATTCATTTTAGGTTATATGTTTACATGTTAAGGTTCTTAAAATTTGGCTATACATTCTCATAAACTAAGAATTATTTCGTACTTACATAACGTCAATCTATAAAAATGTTTTGATTTTTGGTGTTTCTATCATTGGTACGCAATTTTTTCATTCGTATGTGCTAACAATGAAGTCATAATTTATTGTAGACGTCACTCTTTTTCTTTGGTTATAAATTTAAATAATGGTTCTTCGTTCAGTTGAGTTTGTTAATTTAAACAGTGTATAGTTGCATTTCTTATAATACTAGTTCTAGTTTTTTGCATTTTGTTGCATGGTATATTTTAAAATTTCCATTCTTAAATTTAAAGCCGCGACTATTAAAGTTTGGGTGTTTCTGGAAGTTTGAGTTTATGTTGATTTCCATCGCCAAACCGAAATCAATAAGTGGACAGGTGATTGAGTTACCAACTTACAATTAGAGTATCGACAACATCTAAGCTATAAATACGGCTTCTCTCTCCCTCTCAGCTCATCCGATAATAATATTACTGTGCCGCTGGCAATGCGAAATATGAAAAGTGCGATTGTTCTCAACTCTCGGAACTTCCTGATATATCATGTTCGAGCACGTCCGATAGAGTGGTTGCTCTGCATGTGGCTCTCACACCGCCTCCGAATACGTGTGCACGCTGTAATGCACTTGACAATTAAATTATAAATCAGCGTACCTCATCAAAACAAGCTATAGGGAAAAAAAGTGTTAAGAAATTAGATTAAAATAATATTGAATAGTTATAAAATGCTGATTATAAAAGAAAATATCAACGGATTTTAAAATAATAATAATAAAAGAAACTGAAATACATTCAGTGAAGTTATGATTATGTTTGTGCTAAGCTTTTCGGACATCTAGGTAACCAATACGGATTTCAGAATAATTGGTAAATGCTGATTAAAAATATGCGAACCATTTGTTTCTATTACTTACCGTTTTTTAAATATGAAAAAAATATTTTGTATATAAAACTCATTGAAGCACAAATAGAACAGTATAATAAAACCTGAAAAACCTCATTAAACCCTAAGCTGGCATTCATCTTAAATTAACTCTACTTAACTTTTTTCAAATAACCTTCAAACTTGTTGAATTACATTAATGCAAAAAAAAAGAGAAGAACACCAATGCATCCAATAAAGAAACGAATAAACGTTTTCCGGTTTAAGTACGCAGCAGTAAGCCGTAAACTCTCGATCCCAATCGAATTAGCCGAAATCCCATTTATTGATTTCCTTTATCCCTTCACCATCCCGCATCATCCCCTCGTCCCCAATCCCTCATCTCTGCCACCATATTTTGCGTCTTCGTTCGCCTCCCAAGTATCGAGCCTTTAACGAGCGCCCGCAGTTATGGCGCGATATTATAGAAAATAGAAACTAGTGCCACTGGTGTCTGTAGACTTTATTTGCGCAAATTGAAAGGAACACGTACGCCCGGCTGCCGGAAGCACACGAGAGAGGAAGTTATCGACGGCGGCGAGAGAGGGTAAGATACGTAAACGTCGTCGTCGCCACCGCCGCCGCTGCCGCCTTGCAAACGCCCGGCAGCGGAGGCGGTAACTGCGAACGAGTTCGTTTATTAGCGCGTCAAGCGACGACTAAACAGCAGCTCGAGTGAGTAAAAAGTGTGCGGCTGAGATGCACGCGAGGTGGGTAATGAGGGTTCAGGAGGGTATGCTTCGGGTTTTCGGAAATATTGGCGAGGTTTCGGCCAGTAGGCGAGAAAGGAAATGGGGAATGGGAGAGATGAAAAGATGGGATGAAAGGAAGGTAAATTATAAATGGTTACGTTGTCCGAGCACGTGCGTTTTCTATCGGTGGTTGTCTTCATCGCATCGTAAATTTTCCTTCAAAAAATTGATATTATTATTATGTTGGTACATCATCAGGGGATCAGTGGCTCTAAATATTCGTGTTTCATTTTGGGTTGGAAAAGTTACTTAGATTGCAGGTGTTGAGTTGGTTGCCTAGGCGTTGGTTGTAGCGCCACTATTATTAAAACTTGAGTCGCGAGAGCTCAATGAACTTAGCAAAAAGATCCTGTTGAGTCAGGTCCCGCGCATCACCGGGAAATAAATTAATGATATTAAAAACCACGACAACTGCATAACAATTCCTGTTGTTACGCTGCTTAAAGCAGCGACTGAGCATGCTTGTAGAGTCAGCAGCAATACAACTGAAACTAAGTGTAGAATTACACCTCTGAGAGTATAACAGGATATAGAAGTAGAATTAAGACTACATCTGTGACTGAAATTAGGACTTAGGCTCGGACTAGTACTAGGAATAGGACAAAAGCAGGAGCAGGAATGGGAATAAGGTGTCCAAACACGTGCATTTCAAAGCTTCGTCTGGGAGCAGAAGAAAACTTAGAACTTACAATTAATAGTAGAAGATGGAAACTATGTCTGAAATTAGGATGAAAAATAGGGCTGGAACTAAGAATAGGTATAGGATAAACGCGTAATAAGAGTTGTTCTAAGACTAGGATTAGGACTAGACATGGAACTACGAATTGCAAACGAGAAACTGGACGATATTGGAACTGAAACTAGAATTTAAACAAAGATGACGTCAAGAGTGGAGACTACCTGTAAGCAAGGACAGAAACTTTCTGACAGCATAATAAACATTGCAATTTGAAAGGGGTTACAATCCACGCTAAAAAAATCATCATCATCTAAACATCTGAAGGCGTCGCCGGTGTAACAACTACTTTGAACAGCGACTCAGCAGTCTTACAAAGTCAGCAGCAATTACATGCGACGAGGTCTTGAAAATCTAGAATGCAATGCAAAAGAAAATGAAAATGCTCTCGCTCTCAGGCTATTGACCTCTCCGTACTGCTCCTCCAGGAACCGTTTTGGGCAATATAAAAAGGTCATACCATCACAACTCATTAGTTTAGCTTCACACTTCAGTTCACTTCTATTTTTTCTTTTCACTTCTTATTTATTATTTCACTTATTTGCATGAATGGGACAATATTTGTTTTACACTAAACATTCATTGGACTTTACATCGTCGTCCTCACCACAACAAGTTGTGAAGGCAAATAGCAACTGGTCCTGTGTCCTCCTGCCCTCAAAACCACCAAATTTTAGTTGTCTTTGTCTCTTTCTACCTTTCTCTCTCTCTTTCTCTCTTTCTTCCTTTCTCTCTCGATCTTTCTCTTGCTGTATCTCTCTCTCTCTCGCTGTTTCACTCTACATGTTCCTCTCTACATTGCGTTCACATTGTGCTGCGATTGTTACAGCGTTGGGTTAGTATAATCCGGACAGAGTGCGCGGAAGGAAATTGGCCGGAAGTAATTGCATTCAGCGCGACCACAGAATCACGGACCTGCTGCGCGCGTCCAAGATGATGCGTATATTTCGTATACTAATTGGCCCCCGACATTGGACACCGTCGTCGAACTAAGGCCTCAGTGCTTAGGGCTTACTGCCGCAGACGATCAAATATAAATTGAAAGAGAAGTCGCTGCCACTGGGCGTACACCATTTCGCCGGAAGTGTGCCCGCAGAACTTTCCACTTAAACAAATGCTTATTCTTATGCATACTAATCTTCAGTTTATGGGTTTAATTTACTACTTGGGGAGGAAGAAAAGTGGATGTAATGAGGCAGATGGTTGGAGGAATATAAATCACAACAGGGGAAATTATAATATTATTATTATATATTATAAAAATAATATAAAAAGCAATCACTTATCGATCACTAGAAAAATATCAAAATGTTTAAATCTTGGTATAGAAAATGTATCTATATATTTTAAACATTTTTGAAATATGTTGAAACTTTTTAATAGTTTTTAAATCATTTTTAATGAGAACTAAGAGTAGTACAGAAATTTGAATAAAAACTGGAACTAGGTCAAAGAGAATTGCTCCTTGCACTAGAACCAGAGCTAAGTCTAACAATAAGCAGCCTAGTATTAAACCTTCAAGTCTAACAATTACTGGGATTAGAACAAGAACCAACAACTATTTGTAAGGATTGAATTGATACTAAAACCGAGTCTTCAAAGAGGATTAAAACTAGGTCGATTCTATACTAGAAAAAAAAAGTGTAGATGATTTTAATAACCAGAACTAAATAATCTAAGGAACTAGGATTAATATCAACGGCCAATTACAAGAATGAAAGTGATACTAAAAGTGAGTTTAGAAAGAAGACAAAAACTGGAAATTTTCGTTTCAAGGAAAACGTAGTTTTTTGACATTTCTAGTGCTCCAGGAAGATTTGTAGGCGTTTTAAGCTCTCAAGTATGTTTCTATCATTGTTATAAACGAAAAGAAAAAAGATTTAGAAATATTTTTCGAAGATAATTCAACTTAAGTCTTTTATAAAACGTAGTAAAAGAATCGTTAAACTAAGAAATAAACCAGAATCCTCATTTCTTTACAAATCGAGGCCTAAAATTGAAAACCGAACTTGTTAAATCTCACTAAACTTACTACACTGTGAGGAACAATAATAATAATGGTCCAGCCAAGTGGCACAGTGGTCCATGACCACTGTCCCTGAGGTCCCAAGTTCGATTCTCGGTGGGGATGCATATTAAAGTGAATTCTTCTTCTTATCAATAGTGTTAGTGTCAATTAGTGTTAGTGAGATAATGACCATAGCAGTCGATGTATATATAGTATAATACGATATATATTTAGTACATCAAAAACAACTTTATACTGTAGAAAATTACTTGTAGCACAATCATTTCTCTCGAAATCGTGTGTAATTGTTTACTATTTTATTAAATTTAACTTACATCTATATAAATTTGTAAAATTCAAAGCTTTACCATATAAACAAATGTTTCTAAATCATCCTAAACATATTGAACAATCCAAATAATTTGAATCATAGATTATACCAAATAACTCCACAAATTTGACATTACATCTTTTCAATTTTTATTTCGAAGAAAGTGTCTTTAAATAATAAACAAAAGAATGAATATATTAATAAAGACAAGTCAAGGATAAATATAACAACTTCCAGCACTATGTCATAAATAATTAACATTTGTGAGAAAATTACAGACAATATTTCCTTTCAATAATTAATAATAATTTCCCAATACTTATTTCTTTGATCTCAATACCCTCCCGGAACTCATTCCTAGAATCTAATTTTGCAATTTTACTCCTACAACCTTTCATCACCTATTTCGCTAATACACTTACCCTTGTGAAAACAACCTGCACTGTGTTGTTCGTTTGATTTATATTTGATTTTAACTCGCGGTGCGTCGCAGGCCAACCAAACCCCCAAAAGAGAAACAACAAAGTATGTCACTTTTCGCCCTCATTTCCACGCTTTCTGGTGCCGACCGAGCCCAACCCCCCAAACACCGAAAGTGACACCGCGATGTGTTTATGAATTTATAATCGTCTGCCACGCGTATAAATTGCCTCGCGCTGTCAACCGGGCACGGCAGAGCGGACCGCAAAGTTTGAAGCGCGTGTTGTTACTGCTCTTGTTCTTGTTGTGGGCGCTTGTTGTTGTTGTTCCATGTCAAGCGAGGCGCTCTTCGGAGAAGAGGTAGCGCACACGAACATGGATCGCTACATTGGGACAACGGCGGTGGTGACGGGCGCTAGTGTTGGTATCGGTGCCGAACTCTGCGAGGTATTCGTCAAAATTGGTATAAATGTAAGTTTTTTTTTTGTTAATTTAATGTTTATAAACTTTATTAAGTTCACTTTCTAGATCTTTCATTTGCAATTATTACTTACTAATTACACTTATAGTTCTAGGACCATTACTCTGTATCAGGAGAGTTTT
>WSZQ02069601.1:18633-33698 GCA_019419845.2 Weissflogia rhopalogaster
AGATCTTTCATTTGCAATTATTACTTACTAATTACACTTATAGTTCTAGGACCATTACTCTGTATCAGGAGAGTTTTTTAACGTGAAAACTTCAAATATCTAAAAGGAATAAGCCCTGTAAGAAAATATTGAAGGTAATCAAAAAGTAACCATTCCATGAGGAAAAAATGATCGTACTACGAACAAATTTCAAAGATACCTCCAGCCCACCCACTAGGGATGGAGTTGGAGTTGTACCACGATCATTTTGCCCCTTGGAATGGTTATTTTTTGGTTACCATCACTTTTTAGTATAGGGCTTATTCTTTGAGATATTTGAAGTTTTCACGTTAAAAAAACTCACCTGGTACAGAGAAATAGTCCTTGAACTATAACCAGAACTAAGTCTAAGAAACCTAATCCGTTAAAAAAAACCTAGGAGTCTAAAAAAGAGTGCGGCTAGAACTGAAAGTAAGACTAATATAAATGACTAATTGTAAGAATAGAATTGATACTGTTAAACTGAGTCTAGAAAATGTACTAACGGCCAGAACCAAGAGTAGGACTACTTTTAGTTGATCTGGGAATGCCAACACAACCTAAGCCAACTGGCTAAGAACAAACGCATTGCCCTCATGATGGTTCCGAGCCATAAAGGCATATCTGGTAATGACATGGCTGATAAACTAGCCATGACAGGTACAAGAACCAAGTTCATGGGACTAGAACCCTTTTGTGAACTCACCATTGATGGATAGAAGACAAACGTTCATCTATGGGAAGAGAAAACGTTTACTAAAACCTCATAACAATCAAAAGGTACACCAACTATCACGGAACGAGTAAAAAACATTCACTGGACTTATGTCAGGACATTGTATCCTAAGGTACCAACTGAAAAAGATGGGAAAAGAGTCCAGCGAAACATGCAGGCTATGACCCGAGGATGCAGAGACGACCGAGCACATAATTGGCTTGTGAAAGTCAGGTGAAAGGTTTGAGATACAATCTCTTTGACAAGGATACAGATACAGATCTGAAACTGGTAGATGAAGGTTATAAGAGATATTCACCAGATGAAGGTTCGAAGAGAAGAGAGAGTTTAGTTACAGTAAAAACAGTTAGGTAAAACATAAAATCAGTGCTGCCAACATGGCTTAAGTAACTAGACATACTCGCTCTACCGTGAAGATTCTAGTTTCAACAATATTATTCATTTGGGGCAGAACAATAGATCAATCTGATCGCAGTTCACAAGAAGCTTGCTCCCTCACTGGCCCTCTATATTACAAGCCCCCCTCCCTATTTATTACAACTATGAGTATTATTAATGGCATTATTAATTATAGGTAGTAGGAGTAGCACGTCGCGTCGAATTGATCGAGGAACAAGCCTCCAGACTGAGCTCAGAAAAAGGCAAACTCTACGCCAGGAAATGCGATCTACGCAGCGAGAGACAAATTAATGATTTGTTCAATTGGATTGAGGCCCGTTTAGGACCAATTGCTATCCTGATTAATAATGCTGGCTTAGCTGTTCCGGCAAACCTAACAGGTAATAAATTCAATTATAAAAGTTGTAAACTTATTAAAGTTGTTTAACACCCATCAGCGCTTATTTTCCTTCTCAAAATATATTAATTTCTTCTCTGCTACTAATTTCTTCGTACTAACACAATTTGATGGATGTGCCATTCGAACACCTCCTTCTAGCTATACCTATTAGTTATAACACAACAAGAAGAGCTTTTAATGAAGAATTATAAACGATATATTAAATTTTAGATGGTGAGCCAAGCGAGTGGCGCAAAGTCATGGACGTCAACGTAATGGGCCTGTGCATTTGCACAAAGAAGGCGATCGAATCGATGAAGGCCCATCAACAAGATGGCCATATTGTACACATCAACAGCGTGACGGGACATAGCATTCCTGACGTGCCAGGAGTTAATCTCTATCCGGCATCCAAGTTCGCTGTTACTGCGTTGACAGAAGTACTTAGGCGTGAGCTGCGCACCCAGACATCACCAAGGATTAAAATATCGGTACACTTTTTACTGTGAAGCCAAAGGGTTGATTTTTGTCTCAATATTGACGGTTTTCAGGCAGTCAGTCCTGGTTTGGTTGACACCCCATTTCTTGGGAATTTTACGAGTGAACTACAAACTGCTTTAGGCGGTGTTGCCATTCTTCATCCTGCTGATGTTGCTGATACTGTTGTCTTTGTTTTGAGTACTCCTCCAAATGTTCAGGTAAAAAGCAAAAATTTAACCTCCAAATTAAAGCAAAAACTCAACCCTATCATATTTAACCCAACTTTTATATTAAAGAATACGATTTAAACATTTGCTTCCGTAATTTCCTTAATTTTACTAGACTTTTTTAATATTTCAAAAATTATTACTTTATTCTGCGTGCATTCTAAAATTAAAACATAATAAACGCAAAGAATCAAATACACGACAAGCTGACCGTTAATTTGATTCATTAACACCGTCGAAAACGAGGAAAACGGGGCTTAAACTTTGAACCATTATGAAGCTTGATTAGCGGCCGTGGCAGCCTGCAATTAACTCCGATTTTAATTTACAGATTCACGACATCATTGTGAAAGCTATGGGCGAAGTGTTTTAAGCGTCGTAAGTCGCTACGTGGCGACCGCCGAAAGTTGATGGTAATTACGGTACGGCGTTTTGATCTCATTAGCACTTAAGGTTAACGATCATGCGCTTTTTAAGCAACGCAGCTGTTGCAAAAGTACATAAAAGTAATTTATTGTTTGGAAATATAGGAATTATAAGTATATGTAATTCACTCTTTTAAATGTATCACAATTTAGGAGAATATATAAAGAAAGAATAAATTAAAACGTTTTTCCTCTAAATTTCAAAAACTTGTTGTATTTTTTTCAAATTTGGAAAAGTCAAAAATTTACTTTGAAGAGCCTGTTTATGTATCCTATCAAATGGAGCTGTACAACATTTGAAAGAAAAGATTTCGTCTTTCATAATATTATAAGAAATAAATCCTAACCTGTAGTAAATAACCAGAAAATATCCCTAAATGTGTGTTTTAAAACAAATTTACTGAGGTTGTTACAAATTTTGAGGGGTTGTTCTTATAAGACCAACTTATTATAAGAAGCAAAACATCAGAAAACATATTTTAGGAATATGCATTCCTACCTTGAGCGAAACAAACAAATTCCTATACCATATTTTCAATTTAAAAATTTATGATACACGTGGCTCCATTTAACAATGATCTAATGAACTCAATATCGGTAACTCAGATGATTGATGAGCTTTTCCAATGAGCTTTGTAATTCATATATTCTATAATAGATGTCGCCGTTAGTTTAAAAAGTTTAATTAGAAATTATAATATAATTAAAATAAACAATTTATTATATTATACATTATTGTATTATTCCTTTGTACTAAATTATTTTAAAATATCGGTCCATGATATCTTATAAACGAATATATTTGTCAAAATACAATATTATTGAAAAAAAAAACTATTTACAATATGAATTAAATACCATAGATACACATCTACTAATTATTTATATAATTGTCTCGTATAAACTCAATCAAATATTTAAAAATGTCGCACAAAAAGCACAAGAAAGTTGTGAGGCCTGCACCTTCATTCGTAAAACAAGGAAAACCAATCATAAACATCCCTTATCGTTACATCAGATTGATTGCGACGCTTACGATCTTTTATCATCTAAGCACGTTGGCTTACAATGCAGAAATGATTACCATTGCAATACGTATAAAAAACCACATTGGCGATTACCTAAACATCATACTCGAAGGTGGTTACACAATGGTAATAGTTCTATTTATTTCTTCCCTAATTGGCATAGCGTTGAACATATTCATCACCGTCGTGCTCCTGAAAGTCTTCAAACATATGGGTACAATGTTCTATTGGCTTCTTTTCGCCAGCATGCTTATTATCGTTTTGTTCATGATATCCATCTTTTGTTTGATTATCTACATAATTATATATGCTTTCCATATGAGTAAGTATAGAAAAACTGACTCTTATTCTAATTTATTAATATTTAATAATTTAGATCCTGATGGCATTAACAATTTTTATGTACTCATGGAGAATTATTCCACAAATGGCTTGGTCAAGGAACGAATTGATACCATGCAAATTGAACTTCATTGCTGTGGTGTCAAGAACTATTCAGATTGGTACCGTTATGAATGGCTCGATGATAATTTCATTAAAGATAAGCAAGTGTCTAGTAAAATTACCATGCACACAGGGTAATATTGTATTTTCAGTGAATATGGTGCAAAACCTGTTGGTGATGTTCCCTTTAGTTGCTGTAATATACTATCAATGTCTCCGTGTATTCATCATGGAATCGAATCTGGGGGCATGGGTTATAATTATGACATAATGGTAAATTTTAGTTTAAACATTGATGGCTGTTGGGCTGCTATAGAGAGTCGTAAAACAAAGTCAGGTTTAACTGTGGCTGGATATTTAAGTCTGCAATTATTTATTGTGGTAAGTAAATATGGCTTCTTCTTCTTCTTGTCGGAAGTCGTTACGACTTGTTGTGACGAAAGTATCATGTTGGATGTGCCTGCTTTCCTTGTGAGGTTGACTGCCAGCTGTCTTTCTATCTTTTTGGAGGTCTGCCTAGGATTCGTTTAGTATTTGTTTTTCCGCCTCTGGTTATTTTAACTAGACGTACTACGTTCGGGACACCACATTTCTCTCTGATGTAGGAGCTCCTTTTTCCGATCCAGCAGTGTGAAATGATAGAAAATATTGGAGGGTCAAAGAAGTACATGAAATGGTTAGTTTGGATTGGCTTAGGACGAACATTTGGTTAGCGAGAATTTTGCAGAAACAAGTGTGCGAATAGAGGTATAGAAAAGTAGTTGAAGAAATGTAAATATTAAATCTAAAGCATGCCAAAATGTGGCGAGAAACGCCACAACCTCGTTGACTTAGTTTTCTACTTTCGAACTCTGCACATCTCTGCTCTCTTCGCAAGCCTCCTTATTGTATATCATAAATGAACTTTACTTGTGTGACAATAAACTGTTAATTGTTTATTCTTTAAACAATTGCAGCATTACACGCAACTCACGGCACACCGTACACCCCAAACTTATGGGTTTTAATCTCGTATATTTATTTAGTTAGTGGGTTTTATCCCTCTACGATTTATCCAAACTGCGTCTAACGAGAGAACAGGCTTTGACAAAGAAGACCATGTCTATGTCGCTTGGCTATGGGGTTTTTACCGCAAAGATGAACACAAGAAAGGCGATACACCACCACCTGATTACGATGAATAAATCGCTAGATTTTAATAAACATTATTCTAGACTATATAACTATAATATGTATAAAATGATGGATATAAATATATGAATAAAAACTTTAAAAACAAGTTTGTTTATCACAACTCAATAAAACCTTCAACGTATTCTTCGTCAAAGACCGCATCATAGGAATAGGGACACTGGAATTATACAAAACACAAATAATCACATCATTCGATCGCAATGCATGGCATTTGTGATATTCCGAACACCAATACGTTTCTGTTGCTTCCGTCTGAGAGAGTTGGTCATCTTTAACAGACGGTTCATCTTCACTGTGAGTTTTTACAAAACATTCGGCAATTGTCTGATAATAGAACGTTCTTAAAATATCTAAACGATGTGATGAGGATGATTTTGCAGATGATTGTGGCACGAGTTTCGAGAGCATATACTTGCCATACTTATGATTAATCAATAACAACCTGAAATAATTGTTTTTAGAAATATAAATATACAAAAAAGTTGACAAAACACAAACCCTAGAATATTTTCTTCCAAACTAAGTTCTGGAGAGTCTGGAAAGTTGCGTGGGTGCGTTTTGATCGCATTTTCAAGAGTGTTCAAGTTTGATTTAAAACACAATACAGCGTAGTGTTCAATATCTGCTAAAGTAGGTGCCATGTCGCACAAATTACATACTTGTATGTCTGGACTGATTGTTACAGCTACAAAACGGAATGCCATCTGAAATTTTTTTTTGTATTTTTTTCATCAGAAATGCGTAAATAAAACGCAAAAATTAACGAGTCACTTACATTAGGACTTTTATACGGCAAAAACACAGGAATATCTTTAGAAGTTGACGTATTTTCCAATGTAGCAAGATGTGCAAGTAGTTTTCTTTCAACAGGATGCAAATTCCACCAATCCTCAGTAGCTGCTGCAATTTTTCCATGAATTAGAATGCAGCAATACACGGAATCGACACAATCTGTATATGAATCTAATACAATCTGCAAATGTTTCATTAAATACATTCCAGTCAGTAAAATACGTATTCCTTTAAACATTAAAAACTGTTAATAAAATACCTGTAGTAAATGATTCTCAGGTGTCATAATAACTTCAACCATATCAATAAAATCAGAAGGATGCTGATTATGACTATCCCCAGAATCGATGGAATCTAATATTCTATCAACTAAAGGATAACATACCTAAAAATGGTTAAACTTTAGTGTCTAGAGTCACATTTACTTACTATTAAAACAATACCCTCAATTCCCTCTTCAAACGTTCAATGTTTCTTTGACTTTTCACCTCGTCTATGCCAACAATCAAGATGACTGCTTGCATCGCACAATCTATAGCTTTTCTGAGGACTGATAAAGTACATCCAGTACTAATTCCAATAAAAACAAGACTACAAAGAAAAAAATAACAAAAACTATCAACTAGTTTAATATTCCCACCTTTCATAGTATTCTTTCCAGGCAATTACATGATCTTCACTGGTTGTACTGAGTAATTCTAATTGTTGAGTTTTACCAAACATATGAACACCATTTAGAGACCCAAGAGTGCTAAAAGGAAGCTGAAAAATTCCGATTAAAGTAAACGTATATAGACCTGCGAGTATAGTATTACATTTTCCACGCTTCCTTTTTGTCTTGAAAAGATAGGTAGCCCACCACCAGAAGTTACACACATTAAATGTACTGGCATTGTGCGAAAAATCACGAATTAAATTCCAACATTTATGTTTCTGTTTACAAACAATAACTATGGAAACTGTCATTATGAGCAACAGGTTATTGGCTTCTTGTAAAATTAATTGCCTATATTACAAAACAGAATTTTCCTTTAATTTCACTTTATTCTTAATTTTATACTTATAAATTTAGTTATTACTAATACCTTTGTAGTTTTGTGAAACTATGGTGGATATTCATTCAAAACTCACGTAAAAGTTGAGTTTTAACATATTTGTAAAACAAGTATGTTGGGCTACCTACTTTTGAAAATGTTAAATTTCCCACAGGCACAAAAAAATCAAACCAGAAAAACTTTACATGCATTTATCAATCAATATCAAGAATCATACATTATCAACAACTTATCCAGAGAATCGATTATTGACCTATACAAGTACACTTCAGGTTTCGAATACAACAGATCAGTCTCTCGGCATTTTCACATTTAAATTGAAAAAAATCATCGAAAATTAAAATTGTGAATAAGTACATATGCAACCGATATTAATAAACCAATAAAACATGTGCACATGGTGATAAAGGAACGCTAAATATTCCTAAAAGTATATCTCAAATCAAAATTTGCGGTATAAAATTAATCAGTGCTGTTGCAGTAAACAGAAAATCCAGCTAATCATAAAGGAAAACAATAACATAACGCATCTAAAAACGCACTAAAACTACAATAAGTTGTAAGAGTATATAAGTAAGTTCATTCCTGCTGAATGTTGATATTCAAATTTGCATTACAATTAAGTTAAAATTGGACTAAAAATTCTCCACTCCACGCTCGCAAAGAGAATGTTGGAAGACGTTTCAATAAACTTCATTCAAAAAGAGAGATAAAATCGATAAATATGAGCGTTTTCTTTTTGTTCGCAATAATAAATAATTAATCCATCGGATCCAAAAAAGGGGGTCCGAAAATCTTTCCAATCGTATGTCGCCATTTCCTTTTTTGTTTTAATCGCAGAGCGTTTGTCGAAGAACTCAATGAAACTAAAAAATTAATCCTTAGTCTTGCTCTTTTTGCCAAAACCAAAGAGCTTGCGTTTCTTCTTCTTGACTTCATCGCTGGTGTCAATCACTGATGAGTCCGTTGAGTAAACGTCCTCCTCGGCCATAGATTCCCGAATTTTTGATGGTTTACCAACCAGACTGCTGCTGGCAATGCTGGGGTTGGAAATCCTACTCTTGCTCTCGAGCGTCGAGTCGGAGAAGGCGAGTTTAGGTCGTAGTATCGGCTCGCTGGGGCCTACCTCCTGCGAGAACGAGCGCGACAGGATTGCCGCTGTATTATGCTGGGGTTGTGGCTTGCTTATGTTGCTTATCACTATATTGTTATTGCTAATACTTCTTGTACTGGAAGGCTGAGATTGTTTCGGTTTTTCTTCTACCCATACGCTTCTGAAAATTTAAAAAATGCAAAGTTTACTCAAATAAATCGTGTATTTGATTCCAATAAAAAGCAAAGATGGCGTTGTAATGTAGTGCTTCATCACGCATGCGTACGACGCTGAGCAACATAGTCGAGAAAGAAATATAAGCGATGCAAAGAAGTGTTTTAAGTTCGGACATTCACACAAAGGTGGCGTTACTGAGAGAATACTACGTTGACACACGGTAGTACACATGCGCGAAAACTCAGCGAAGTCGCGAGGAAGGTATGAAAGTAATTTAACAATCACGGATGGGACGGGTGGATTCCTATTATTTCGAATATTTGTAGCAAGTGTTTTCAGTTCGAGCATTGAAGCACCTATGCTAGCCCACCTGTCTGTCTGCATGCGACACACGCGCGTTATTGTTTCAGCATAGATGGCGCAACTGTGATCGCTACATTGACAATGTTTTGAGAATACCGAAAAGAACTGAGTTTCCCGATAGAGCCACCAGTTAATTAATCAATATTCGAACTAAAAACATTTTACAAAAATCCGAAAAACACAATACAAAGAAACCGATCTCTATTTTCAAGAGTTATCGAAACATGAAGGCACAATTTTTTAAACAAATTTTCATAATTGAAATTATTAACGATATAAATTACGATATTAAATAACGAAAATCATAACTTACGGTTCACCACCAATAATAAAATTAACATTATGCCGTGACGATTCACTAATATCCTCCTCTTGCTTGCTGGCCTCACTCCCTGACGAATCCACCTCCTTCCACGCCGACGACTGCAGCGAATCATACATACCTAGAACCCAAACCAAATGTTAGGCAAACATACAACGAAAATGTACTTGGTTTAAAAAATAGTGTAAACTTAAAATGTTGCCCAAACAAACACAACCCATGTGAGCCTCTAATATCATTTGCTTCCGATTATTATCATTCCATAGTCCCATAGTCAATAGCACCAAGCCGTAGAAAAATAAGCTTACCTCCCAAAAACTAAAAAAAAAAACTTAGAACACACTTTACATTCGAAAAAAACACCAGAAAACACACATAAAACCCCCGATTTCTATTACTACAAGTGTTCACCAAAGAAAAGGTAAATAAATTCAAAAAAAATAACAAATGCACATTGTTTAATACACATTCTACCCTTGTTTCTATCACAAATAATTAAATAATAAAATACAAGCAGATAACTATAAAGTACGTAAATTATCTTTTAAGTTTTCTTAACCTTTTTTTTAAGTTTGCTTAACTTTTTAAAGTTTCCTTAATTTAACTTAATAAGGAATGAGAAGAAACAAATAACGTGAACTTGTTAATCGTACCCAATTAAATGAGAGTGTAAATGCTTGGTAACAATTACAGTTTTGCTTAATTGAGTCGTGGAAGCCAGGCGTTGGTCTCAGTCGAATTGAATCGTTATTTTGTGTGAAAGTCCGCTTGTGGTGGTCAAATGTCAAGTCTTCAATAATTTGCACACAATGGATATCAGAAAAGCGAATGCAGTAAGTGCCTGTCATCGACTGCAATACAACACATTCCTGGTAGCATAAAATTTAATTGGATTAGTCTGCATCAAAGTATGCGATGAATCATCGAATATTTAGCCAAAACAGTGCGTCAAAACAAAATACCAATTAAATACTAGTGATATATGTGCATTTAAAACTATAAAGAGCCTTTTGAAGAACTCAAGAGCCATGTGTACAATTGTTGAAGGCTTGACAATAAAACAAAACGTGTAAATGCAGTGGAGAATTGATAGATTATAAAAATGTAGTTTAAAGTAACTTTAAGTACTGTGTATAAGTTAATTTGTAAAATAATATATAAAACATTACGTTCAAGTTTACGGTAGATATACGGATAGTTTGTCGAAGTAAAGTACATCTTTTTTCGATTATTAAATTTAATTTTTTTTAACGATTCTAAAGCATTTTAATTATCTAACTCCATAACATTGGGTAAACTATACTTGTTTCTGTTAATTTTGATTTTACACTTATGAACATGACAAGAAGTAACAAGAAATTGTTATCGGGTTAAAATTTCGAACTACCAAAATTGTATACTTTCAGCTGATAATTTGTTAACAATTGAAGGCTTTTTCAATTTATATCTAACCATTATACACAGTTTATTTCGTGTAATGTCTAAAAACTACAATTAAATATGATTTAACAGCTATTGGTGTTAAAATTTTAGAAAATATCGACACTTATACGTATCGCAAACAGCAGTCAGTGTCATCTATTGGGAACTTATCAAAGTGGAAGTATTTATTAATTGCTTAAATTAATAAAATTGCCTTAAAATAAATTTTGTCATTGTTTTAAGTTTTCAGATCTGTGTATCCTCTTTGTTTTTATGGTATTTGTGACTCAATCGTACAAAGAGAGTGTCTCAATTGTCCGGCACGAAATTGAATGTTTTTTTTTAGAAATGTCATACATATTTAAAGCAATATATACCAAACTATATTTTTTTTAGGGACAAACGGTTCAAAACGGCGAAAAATTCCGTTAACACAAATAATTTTTATATATGCACTACACGTACAAAAATGTTCATTCAATTCCGTACCGAGACACTCTCCTTGTTAATATTTTGTGGAATTTATACTTCGCACATGCAGATGGCGGATAAATTGGTTTAAAATACGGAGAGAGAAAAAGAATAAAAAATAAGTATCGGTTCTTTCGATAATTATCGATATCTGAAATACAGTAAAATATTGAACAGAACAATATTTTATGAATACCGATTCTTATCAATTTTACCGAGACTGATACATTTTAAACACCCAGTTTGCAACAACTATAAATCTCTAATTAATTGCCTTTCGTTGATTTTCGCCAAAGAAAAAACTAAAACTACTCAAGGAAACCAAAAGGAATGACCACCATATTATACAAAAAGGTGAATACAAAAAAAAAACACCACAAGATCGTGCGTTGAGATGCGAATGAAGCGGTGTGTAATCCGCGCCAATTCACTCTAGTTCCGAGTCATCCTCGGTGAGCTTCTTACCTGCACTGGGCGCATAAATGGAGCTGTCATCATCGAGGTCATCCTGACTGCTCATGCGTCCTAAAAGCAAAATCGACACATTCATATACACCACGACACCCAACCGAAACGCATGTCCCCAGCGTTAAATGATCATCAAGTCAAGTTGTCAACTTGTCTATTCTTTTCGAAAAACCAAACCAAAATGTTTGCACACCAATGAGAAAAACAAACACACGTATACATTAAGTGATAAAAGAGAGAAAGAAAAGAGTAAAGAATTATAACCGAAACAAAAATTAAACCCATTTAATATTGTACTCGATTAAATTAGTAATTTTTTTGGCATTTCAAGTACGTGTATGGATATGTGTGAGGTAAGTGTAAATTTTTGGAGTCGTTTTCATTTTCTTTGGTTGATGTGAAACAAAAGCATTTGTGGTCAGTGTCAGTGGTGTCGATGAAAGTGGGAAGAATACTTGCGCAAGAGTAATTTGGCTTGGACAATACCTCGCATACCGAACGCACGCCCGTTGTTGCGATAGAGTGCACTCTCGAGCGTGTGCAGGCCGTTGTTGTTCATAATGCTGAAGCCGCACAGCTTTTCGATCTCCTGCCATCGATGGACACGCTCCTGTAGCTCCTGTGTTACCTCCGTCAGCGACGTTCGAGCCTCGACAATGGAGCGATCCACATCGTCGATGGATTTGCCATGTGTTGACACGAATGCGCCCACTAAACTCGAGCGTTTTTTTCGTAATTTTTCACACTAAAAATTCACATATATTTTATTCTTCCAAAGATACTGTTTAAATAATCTTAAACAATTCACTTGCTTTTTTACTTCTTACATAAACAAAAATAGGAACTCGTAAGAACATATTCTTAGTCTTCTTAGAAGAATTGTTGTCTTACTATCATCAAAGAAAACGATTCAAAACTATAAAAAAATCAAAACTAAAACAGAAAAACTTACCGCTTCACGAGCCTGAATAAGTTGCTTCTCAGCAATCAGTTTCTTCTTCATATACACCTTATTCTCCATTTCGTAAGTCAATTGCAACCATTGTTGCAATCCATGAGGAGGCGACCAACATCGGTCCTTCAGCTCACCCTCGGCTATCGTCAGTTCGTGTCTCAACATCTAAACCACAAATATTCTATTAAACTCTCGCGCCTACCCAGGCAAAATCAGGGCCATAAACAGGAAATTCGCAAATTGCGCTCGAAAATATTGCAAAACACAGCAAATACAAACTAAACTGACCGAACGCGTTCCAGTGAATGGCGCTGAATGACTATTTCAATTTGCCATTTCTAAATCATTTATGTTCAGTTCACAGCATTGAACTTAAATACACAGTAAAATCAACACGACATTAGACAAAAAAATAACAAAAACAAACTACTATCATTGTAACATCTTTTCATCTCGTCAATTATATATTCACCAATGAGAAGTGACATCAAACGGTGAATAGTTCATGAATTAACATCGCTGCAACCAGTTATACATTAACCTACGTCAATGTATAATTGGTTGCAGTTAATAAAAAATTGTAGCCACAAAAATAAATCGTAAAAATAAATAAATACCTCAATTTCAGCTTCTGCCGTTTTTTTCAACTGCTTGACGAGAGTCTCCTTCTCGGTGACGGCCGTCTCCTGCTCGATCTTCGCCTGCTCTAGTTCTTTCTGCACGGTGAGCAGGTTCTTTTCGGCGCTCTGCAGGCCCTCCATATCACAGTTCATACGCGACAAATGGCGCTTAAACTTCTTATTCTGTTGAAAAGCGTACCACATGCCAATGCCGCCAATAATGATCAGTGCCATTAATGTAATATCCTTCCAATGATGACGACCATCTAATTGTTAAATAATTAAATACTATGTATTAGAAATTGTTCAATAGGCAAAATATTTTGTTGGTTCATACAATTTTAAAAAATTGACGAAAAACGTACCTTTAGGAGGACCGAATAATACAACGTCCATTGCTTTAAGTGAGATTTTCTGTTTGTGAATGGGATCTTTAATCCCAAGAATGCTGAGATAGTGCATGTTATTCACTGCCAGTCTAAAAACAAAAAACAAAGTTAACAACTGTCCTAAGCGATTTTTATCTTTTTAGGATCGATATTAACATCTACTTATAAAGATAAAAGCATGAATTACCTTGGTAAATGCGCCCCAGCAACTTTATTCTTAATAAAGTTATCAACATATTGGGGCAGTTCAACGTTAAGCGCCAACCACTCGGTGGTTTGTTCGACCGTCCAATTGTGCACCTCGGAGCGCAACCATGCCTCCCACAACTCCTTCACTGATATGTGCATATCATCATTGTGATGAAACGCTTTCTGGCGCTTCTCGTAGCCAGAGTCTAGCTTTAGATCTTCCCTTAAGAACTGCAAAACCAGGCAAAAACATTAATCTTGTTACCCTGAATAAACTTCTGATCGCAGCCTATAAATTCTGATAAGGAACAATAGCAAATAAATACCAAGACAAACTACGCTGATTTGCAATATCTCAAACTTTTGATAAGATTTTAACTTTTGAAAACTTTGTATAAAATTGGGCAAAATACAGTATGAAAACAGTATCATTCATGAGGAATATTTGCCTCATGAATAATAAATTATTAAAAAAAAGGAAATCAAATAAACGATTAATGAATAGAAACGATGAACGAAGAAAATTTTAAAAAAATCAAAAAGAGGGATATGAAAACATACATCACCAGTTTCTGACAGATCAATATTGCCATTGGCGTCATCATCAAGTTGTTGATGAAGAGCCCTGATTGCCTCCAAACCAAGTTTGTCGTTGGAAGCCACGGAGAGACAACTAAAGTCGTCATTATTGCACGTTTCATGTAAATCTGAAACAAAGCCAAATTCATTGAGTAAAATAATTACATCACTTTTAACGTGTTACATTTTTTCAATGTCTTTCTACAAAACATTGTAAACACCTCTACGAAATGTATATGACAAATTGAACAAAAATAAAAGCTTTGTATAAGGGTTTATTGTGTTTTCTCTGAAATAAGAAGTAATATTCTACAAAAATCACTTAATCTACTGAAACCTTATGAAGAAGAACCATACATCTAATGACCAATAAAATTAGACAAATTCATTATTGTAGTCTCTATTTGTCCCAAAAATTTTGAATAAAATATCCATAAACCAAAGAAAGTTTAGTTAAAGCTGGACTAGTTAATATTAGACGTTAATAACACCTCTTAGAATTGTAATTAATTGTAAGAAGTTAAAACTATAACTAATACAATTTTAGGCTATTTCAGTTGTTTTTTTTTTTCAACAAAATTGAATATCTACATAGAACATAAGCCTTCGAAACATATAAAACTAATTATACCTACATACTATTTTTGATTTGCAAAATGTCAAGTTTTATACCAAGCGAAAAGTAAAATTCAACAAAAATCACAAATAATCTAACAGAAAACATCAACACAAGCAATTTTTAATTTAAAATAAAATTTTGAAAAATCAATTTTTTCAAAAATCAATTTTTTGAAAAATCAATTTTTTGAAAAATCAATTTTTTGAAAAATCAATTTTTTG
>WSZQ02069601.1:33798-74958 GCA_019419845.2 Weissflogia rhopalogaster
AATCAATTTTTTCAAAAATCAATTTTTTGAAAAATCAATTTTTTGAAAAATCAATTTTTTGAAAAATCAATTTTTTGCAAAAAATAAAAAACTCCACAAAATTGAAGAATTAAAGCAAAATTTCATTTGAAAATCGTAAAAATTGTCAAAAAATTTCACAAATATATCATAATTTAACTTGTAACTTTTACACTAATAACATATAATTCTTATATAATATATAATAATAATTATATAATATATAATAATAAATAATATATAATAATAAATAATATATAATAATAAATAATATATAATAATAAATAATATATAATTTTTCGAAATAACTTTTCACGGAAAGATACTAATAGAATCTGATTACTATAGAATCAATTCGTATAAACATATTAATAAAGTAATAAAAAATAACTTACTTTCGTTATTAACAGCCTTTGATATGGTTTTACTAATCATTGTATAAGTATTCTCATTGCTACTGCTCTCCTTTCGCTGGTGCTGACTATCTTCAGGTACATTCCGAATGGGCTCCACCACCTGCTGCTGCTGTGCGTGGCGTTCGTCGCAGTGCACATCGCTCCAATAGATCGCAAAAGCCAGCCAGAAGATGCACCGGCGAAAATGCATCCTCTCGCAGGAAAACACGCCAACACCACCCCCACAAAACAAGCTCAACACCGCACACCACCAATATTCACCAAATCTTCGTCGGTATATAATCGAGGCCCCCCTAGACTATAACCTCAAAGTGAATTTCCTGCGCTCGGCTGCTTTGAATTTCGCCAATTTCATAATAACAACACTGCGGTGCGTCTACCGATGACGGCCGGACGACATACGCGCGTGACGTTGCGTCGTCCCTGCTGGATGCACACACAAAAAAATTAAACAAATGAATTTCGCGATTCGCGTTCGTCTCGTTTTCTCGTAAACCAACAAGCCAAGTGGTTGTATTGGGTTTTGCAAGGTTGCACTCACTAGCTCACTGACTGCTAGTGGCTGTATACAGCCGTGTATGATGTGTTTGTGTCTCGTACTGGCCTACTCACTGCCGTGCAGGCCTGCCTGCTTCGATGTGTGTCCTGCTGTGGCTGTGCGTTTGTTTGAGTACGTGTTACAGCGTTGGATGCAATGATATCTAAAAATTTACAGTTTTGCGACGCTCAAGGTTAACGATTTGTAATATCGGTAGTCATCGCATGCTCGTTTAACGGATGCTAGTGATATGATTAGATCGATTCTTACTATTTGAATGAGGTGACACACTCGCCAAACTTTGATTCAATTACATTCACTACATTTTTGAATGTCTTCAATTTTACAGGATGAGATCAAGCCAAAATATAGTTTTTCTTACATATGTCAGATTTTTGATATTTCATTTTTTTATAGATCTTTGTTTTTTTGACATGTGTCATTTTCATTGACATATGTCATTTTGACACATAACCTATATATTATGTTAGGAAACAATATATGGATTTGATATGAAATTAATCGATATTTTCTCATAAGCAATCTCATATGATTCTCAGAATTTTATAAATATATATACGGCTTCCTTCCTACTGCATATTCCTGTTGGTAATACACTGAAACTACTTAAATAAGACGTTAACCTGATAGCTATTCAAGGTTAAAATAGAAGTAGCAGGTTGGAAATTTTTGACCCATTTGCTTTCTTTTAGAACGAGAATCATCCTGATTGGCAATAACAAATTTCACTTTTATGCATTATCAAAATATTTGTATGTTATCTACCAATGATTAGGATTGTTTCCTATGCTCGCCGGATATACTTTTCTGTGTCTGATAGATTGAAATATGTTTAATAAGAGGTTAAAATAGTAACATTTTTTAGGTTAAACTAAGTGCTAGGATGATTAAATGTTTTTGAATCATCTGTTCTCTTTTAGAACTTAAATCTCAATTATAATTCAAACAGCAGGAACAAAAACAGCCTAGCCATTCGTTCATTGTTAAACATGGTAATTAAAAAGGCATTCATTGAAAAACAATAAAAAACGCGACTCTATTCACAATCACGTTCTTGTATTCATTGTACTAGTGACTTGTATGAATCAACACGCAGGCCAATAATCAAAACCAAACAAGAGCACACGAGAAAATTGATGTTTACCAACGTTTGTTAATTGCAACTGGTCGATTTATAGAAGGAAAGGAACCTCATTTACACCATCGAAAATGGACGATTTTCCCAGATAAGTTTTCTCCTTTACAGTATCAGAATAACCCAATTTTAGAGCTACGATTAAATTTCTAGGACTTCAAATGTATGATCAGAATGTTAAGTTAGTAACAATAAGATTAAATTTAATTCTGCGTAACTAATCTCAAAGATCAAACAACCTCCTGTATTTATAACCTTAAACGATAATCTAAACATTCAAACGGTAAGCTATTCTTTGCATATAATCTATGTCAATATTGAGATGAAGCCACGTAATACGAGTGCGAAACGATATACATTGGCAATTAGTTTATTCACATATTCACCGCGGACAAAGGATAAACTTCCAAGCCGCTCCATAGTTTATATAACTATACTCGGACGGCCAGATGGGTTACACTTGTTCTACTTCCTCATTTCATCGTTCGGTTCCCATTGAAGTTTACAACGTTTGTTGTTGTGCTTTAATATACTTTCTATGGCCTATAATAATTAATGATTCGGAGCAAACTACTTGTTGTTCCAAAAATACTCCTATACTCCGGAAATTAAAAAAACGGTTTTTAAAACCGTCCCAGCGGACGTCATTAGTTAGGCATCACTTTGCAACAGATGCGACGAGATAGTTTATTTGGCGACAATTCAGTTGAGATGTTGGAGACTGACGACAGTCGAGACGTTGGGAGTTATGCTGATTCGAAGAATAATACACGATATTGTTCATTATTCGCAATACGAATACGCAAGATTACCTGCTGCGGATGTTTATATTTAGATTCGATAAACACAGACGGCACATCGCCATCGTGGCACGCGCTTTACTTTTTTTATAAGTTGAGTGTTTTTCGCAGATAATAAGTTAGCATTCTTTCAAACTCCTAAATAAGTCCAAGTCTGCAGATTTTTTAACCTAATGTTTAATCTAGGCGATGTAGATGATTGTTTTCATGTTCCTATGAGGTAAGGATTGAAGGGTATTGTTGTGTGAGTGATTGTTTTTCATATTATTTGAGAGCGAATTCCGGGGTAGGAGCCAAGAGGGGATATGATTTTAGTTCGGGTAGGTCAGGTTAACAGTCTGTCAGTCCCACACTCAGGCTATAAAAGCTTTCCAGAAATCGCAATAAAAACAAAAAAAAGTACCCATTTGGTTTTTTGTACACAAGATCTTCATGTTAATGGTAGTTCGTCTCCCCATCCCCATGATAGAACTGTATGCAGTAGGAATTTTGTAAATTTGTTTTGGTTTTTGGAAACATAATTCAGTCTCTAGTTGTGCAGAGTTTTTAATTCGAAAATTAACTTCAACGTTAAGTTAAAGTACCCCAATTCTTCGTCGTGCTGCTAAGTGTTTCGCGAAGCACAATTCATATCAAGTAAAAGACTCCGATTCTCAAAAAACGCTGTACACAACAGTATAATCGAAGTTAACATAAAAAATCTTTGTAAATTGTGTTTTCTATACGCTAGATAGAAAACTCATCTTAAATGACAGTGAGATAACCGCATATCAAAATTTATGCCAGTGTATCACCGGCAAACATAATATTACCTAAATTAAAATCATTTCAAACATAAGCTCAGTAGATGATTTCCTTAATTTAAAAGTGTGAGACCAATCCATGAGAGGTTAATCCATCACAATTTTAAGGTTATATAAAAACCAACTATCAATATGCACCAAACTGGACCATGAAAAACTTACATGAAAATACGCAAACTTGAACCAATTATAAGTAAAACCAACAATTACTGAGCACACACGCGCTTATAAATACACTGCACATATAGTTGGAAAGTCATAATTTCGCAATTGTCAAACCAGTGCCACAACAGTACATTTACAATAAGCCGCCAGTCGCGGCCATGCGCAATTGTTGACTGTGTGCTGATGAGTGACCTTACGCTTATTAAAGGTCAGCGAGTTTGTTGCTTCTCCGCCAATGAAACAGACAATTTTGGAATCATTCCGCTGCCCTACAAATCGATCTCGATTCAATCGCAATGACATAAAATGTAATAATCCACCAACAGCTCAATTGACAGTCATTTTGTATCTATTCAACAAGTTACATTCTCGTATGTTACATTGAAAAGATACGCTCAAATAATTGGTCGAAGCAGCACGATCACGCTTTCTTCCAGTTGCTCAGACCGGATCCTTTGACGCCTTGGATTTTCCTTAGTAGAATCTGCACAAAAACATGATTTACGACTTTAATCATAAGGCTTATAAAAGTGTTATATAAACAGTTTTGCTGTGTTGATTGTATGATTTATGATTCGCATGTTTCTCATGATTAGAATTAATAATTGTTTAATTACATGTTTGTAATTTCAGTTTTGATAATTAGTTGTTTGTTTGGATAAGACCACAATGTTTAAGGTTAAGTTTAAATATGTTTGTTAAAATGTTTTTTATTCTAACCTTGACAAGTTACTTGTTTTTTTTGATACTTGTGAAACATATTGAAAGTTCGAATGTTGAAGCACAAATAGCGCTGTTGTAAACTGCAAATTTTGACATTTGTTATAACGTTGGAAGTTTGAATCTTGAAGCATAGATGAATAAAAAACGTAGTCGGATATTGAAGCACAGATGGCGCTGTTATGAACATTAACCCCTTGACCTACTTTGACGCGCTGCTATATTTTCAAAACAAGAAAACTATTTTTGCTAAATCTAACTAATGTAATGGAGAATCAAACCATGTTTGATAATTCTACGATTTGGACATTAGAAAACATTTACAAAAAAAGTATATGCGGTAGTCGCGATTTTTACAAAATTAATTTATTTCCCGATAATGCAAGGGACCTGACTCAACAGGATTTTTTTTAAGTTAAGCCACTATTTGGCAGATACGTGATACCAACGGATTTGGGTCCTTTTACAAAGTTAGGTTATCATTCACCTCATGAATTAGGTTAAAAATTCATCGGCTAATTGTGACCCCAAATGACAATTTTTCAAATTAATTTTAATATAAAATTGGCGACCAAAATGATATAAATATACAAATTGATAGTTAATAAACTTACCATATTTTCTCGATCAATCTGCTGTTGTTTCTTCTTACGATTAACCTGGCTATTCCAAACCTTGCTGTTGTAAACAGTCTCAGTGCGATATTTAGAAGGGCGCCGATTGTGACTGGCGATCTTCTTTACCAGATTCGCGTTGTTGCGTTCAATTTCGCGTACCTCGAAGGCGGTGAACGACTTGTTCTTCCCCAGCTGCAGCCGCATACCATCGACCGGCAGGCTCGCCTCCGACATCGACGATGTCATCGTACCAGAACCATCCTCGGTCATTGACGCACATTGATCGCAATATTCCCGCACTTCCGAATGCACGCAGAACTTCGCCATGCGTCTCCTCGCCGCCTCACGCTGCTTCACCACCTCCGATCGATGACTCAGATCGACATCATCGTACTCGCTTCCACTGCTCGTCATTTTTGTATATATCACTGGGTTGTTTTCAAAATTCTAATTCTTATATAAAAAATTATATAAAAAAAGTATCGTAAATAATTATACGTTATGTTTCTGTAAATTGGCTGGTAGGACGATGATAGGAACGGGAGTTTGTATCTATGGTAACTATAACAAGATTGGAGTTGATATGGTTACCAAATAAGAAGTTTGTTTTGTCATAGTAGGTAAATATTTTGTTTGTGGTTACTTTGCTCGGTAATAACTTTACAAAAGTTTATGTTATACACACTCATCGGTAATTCCTCTATCATTGAGACTACCAATCTAGAGACTACCAATTGACGTATGAGCTCTACTGCCTCCTATGCTGTGAGCATGGCTAAAAAACTGTCAACAACAACTTAATAATTGTCTAAATTCCTAAATGAAGCAATGACATCCAAAGTGTGATACTATAAAGTGAAATTATCTAACCTACACATTAACATCGTTACCATTATAACCAAATATTTTGTCTATATTTACGGGGCAATCTTATTGATTTCACTGCTAACGGAACTAAATATTCTGTTGTAATTCAGTACATATAGTTCAACACACATCGTCATAACTTCATGTTTAAGTAAATTTCTCTAATTTCGTTTAATTCATTGGATTAAAAATTCCTGGGAAAATTATAGAGGTTAAAACAATTCAACAATAGCAATATGTAAAAAAATCAGACTTTTATTCCGCTTCAGAATTTACTTATTATATTTTATATTGATTATATTTTTTTACAAAAAATATAATCACGTCAATTGTTTGGCATCATCCTCTCCCTGTTTCCAACTAAAATGCCATGATTGATCCTCCGGGTACTCACAATTATAAACATTATGTGTATTCTCTGGGATAACCCTCTTTTCATAGACTGCATCGCAGACAAAACACTGAAATGCGGGAATTACGTCGTTGAAGTACGCCGCATGACCAAAAGTACCTCCAGATGCATACGCATTCAATAACCTTTCATTTTCAACACGTTTATGAATTTTGTGCCTCATATAACTTTGATACAAAGAGTCGTCGTTATTGACTGCCTGAATGTGCTTGGCAAGTGATTCAATACTCGTATGATCTTCAACAAGAATCGCTGATTTGTTGTTTGGTAAATAATCCTGAATATAAAGCAATAAGGATTTACAGCGTTGCTTGTTAAATGATTGTCTTAAATTTTGAAAAGAATGAAAAACTTACTTTGATTGTAGATGCACCAAGGTAGATAGGAATCGCTCCAACCATTAAGGGTCTCCAAAGTTTCTCAGTTACATAATCGTCACATTTTGCGTTTTCAATGGCGATTATGAACTTGTACTTGGCTGAAAGTTGTAGTAATGGTTCGGAATACATACGGATTGTTTGATTCTTCAGTGCTAATCTGAAAAATTAAGGTTTTTTATATTATTAATTACTTTATCAATTAAATCTCGAAATTTTAGTGTTTCCGACAGCAAAGTAGCTCATCCACGGCAGCATGTATTATCGCGATTGTCTGGTAGGACAACTAACATTGGTCTTATTCTGAATAAAATATAAAAAAGTACTTACACTTCAGGCAGTCTTTTATTATTCAAACAACTCCCATATGAATCAACTTTGATATATTTCATCAACTCCTTCACGTAATGATCTCGATTAATCGGTGTATCACAAGCTGATTGCATATAGAAAACCGGAGCTAAACCATCCTCCTTAATCAACCGATTCTTCTCCTTCACACTGATAACATACTCATCGCCTGTCAAGGCACTCAAACCTTTCAAATACTGTAATCCAATTGGAAACGTGCTATGCCTACTAAAAGTAGCTGTAATATTAAACAACTTCTGCAGTTTAACACTCCTTAAAGCTGGTTGATTCTTCGGCGACTCCTCGTGAAACAAACTCCAATAAATATGATCCCTTCGCGATGGTAAGTCTTTTAAATTCAATAATGTACCATAAAATATCAAGGATTTCATGTTATCATGATTTAAATGCTGCCTATTGCCACTTATCACACATTTCCTGCTGTAGTTACAGGTGATTGTCTCCTGATGCATGACGAAGTCGGTCCACCAGAGGAGAATTGGATAAATTTCTTCATCTTCACTTAAATAATACACCTAAAGAGAAATTTTAAAGAGAAAAATATTTTTCTCGATAAAACAAGAAAGAAACACGAAATAATACTTACAGAAAACGATAAATATAAAACAGATCCAACGATGCAATAAAATAAAACTGAAGCCGCGCGCATGTTCGCTATATTTGAATAGTTTCGCGTTAGAAATGCATGAATAGTTTGAAACTTGTTGATAAGACGTTCAAACAAGTGCTACGAAGTGCTATGAACGGATTGACGCAAAGTGAGGTTAAAATGACCGACAAATTTGGCAAAGCGAAATGCAGTGTTTTTTCTGCTTTTTTACAGTGTTGATGAGTAGGCTATTTTTAAATTTGCGTAGCATTGTGCAAAACGTGTTCCGAAGGGATAATGCGCATGCCAGTGACTAAACCTGGCGCAATAAAAAAAAAATAACTTACCGAATTTCAAAATTGCGTCGTATATTTACAGTTTTGACTAACCCACAGCGAACCAATATTTTTGAATATTTCGGAATCGAATATATTCTAAACAATATGAAATTAATTATGAAGCGAAACACTTTGCGTTTGTTAATATTTATATACAAAATTTATAACAATAGTGGTTTTATGATTAATATAAGCAAGTTATAAGTAAATTTATTGGACTTTAAAACCTTGTAGCTACAGGTAAAATGATTTAAATAATAATATATTAGTTAAGGGAGACAAAATCGTATTTTTTTTAACGAAATGGTATATAATTCATTGAGTTTTTACTATTTTGTAATAAGTTTTATCTGAAAAAAGTTGAAAATTGTTTACATTCTTATTAGTCAGAAATAATGATATTAAACATAATTATAATAAGTGTACTTCACATTATTCCATTTATATATTATATCTTTACAATTTTAACCAGAATTCTAAGCTTTATATATGATAATTATAAAATAAAACGCAATTAGAAAATTATTATTTTAAATTTACTTATAAGGGAATTTAGTCACTAGATGGTGACACTGTGATTAAAAACGAATTTTTAAAAAAATAACGGCAAATAGTTGGAAATTGACCAAAATAAAATATTCTATAAACATTAGTCGAACAAGATTAATTATTGAGTGAAGATTTACTATGAATTATACGATTATTTTCAAATAAATAATGAATGTGGGTTAGTCCATTTCTGCTCGAAATTTAGAGGAAGTGCGCGTGCGCAGCGGTTGGGAAGTAGCAGGAAAAATTTCAGTTGGCAGCGTAAATTGCGCTGGATGTTGGGTTAAGTTCCCTCTTTCTCGTCGGCTCTTGTGCGGTGTTGGTGAGCCTGCAACTTCAGCAACCTTTTTTGCACTGTGAAATCCTGTGTCAGTAAGAAGAGCACAAGAAACCGTGAGTATTACATTTCTGTTCACCCAAATCATAGGCAGCCGTATACGTCTATTGCTTTCGGTTCGAATGCAAACATTTTTGTATTCGATAAAACGCGGTTTGATTAAAAAAACATGTCCGCGCCGCCGCTGGCTGCACGTGTGTGAGCTGAAACGCATCTCGCATGACAACGCCGTTGTCGCGTTTTAACAATCGCGAACGCCTCGCTTGATTCGTGCGCGTTTTGTTTCTTCCCACGGCTGCTTCGCGAAAAACACACGCTGTCATTCGAAAATTTCCTGACAACATTCTCGCACCCGCTGCGCCCCACGCGTTCGTTTTACCCCAAATTAGTTTGAATTTCAGTTTTCGCTCGAAATTACACGCATTACCTACACGGCACGGTGGTGCTAGACAAGTTCGGGGGTGTGGGACCAACCGCAAATTGAACGCGCACATTTTTACACATTACACAAGTATACGACACTTGGGGGGAAAGGCGCATCGCGAAGTTTTTTTTATAACAGTTTCAATTTCCTGCACTCGCACACTATTGCGTTGACTTGATTACCCATTTGCCTTCTGCTAGCTTGAGAGACACGAAGACCTACCGCCAATATGCGTATGTCTTTAGCGATTCCATTATGTTAAATTGGAGGGACTGCGTGTGCTTATGTTTGCAGGAACTATGGCAGCCGAAAGCGAACACGTCGGTGATGGTTGCGAGGATATGGAGGACGTCGAGGAGGAGGAAACCGGCAATCATGTGCTTAATTTCTCCGACGTACTGGCGGCGATGCAGCAGCGGCACGCGCAGATGATGCAGTCGCTGCCGCCGAAGGTAAAGCGGCGCATCAAGGCGTTAAAGAAGCTGCAGCTGGAGCAGACCAACATCGAGGCAAAGTTCTTCGACGCCGTGCACGAGCTGGAGTGCAAGTACCATCAGCTGTACCTACCGCTGTATGAGAAGCGGCAGACGATCATCAGTGGCGTGTACGAGCCGAACGACGACGAGTGCGATTTCCAGTCGGATGACGATGAGGATGAGGATCTCGCCAAGGAGACGGAGGCGAAGGTGAAGATCGAAGATGCGGCTGCCATCACGCCCAAGGTGGAGAAGATGGATGAAAACGTCAGCGGCATTCCGGAGTTTTGGCTCACCATCTTTAAGAATATTGCGCTGCTCGCTGAAATGGTGCAGGAGTACGACGAACCTATTTTGAAGCATCTTAAAGACATCAAGACTAAATTTATTGAAAAACCTATGGTAAGTTCTTTTTTTTTTTTATATTTGTCTTGGGTTGCCTTAAAAGTTTTAAAACTTTTTTTATAATTTAAAAGTTTTAAAAATGTTTAATTTGGACTAGTACAATAAATATTTAAAATAACTTTATTTTTGATAAAAAAAAAACATACCTTCACAATGATGGTTGGTCTAAACTAAAAAATAGAAATGTAGAGTAAACAAACTGATAAGTTTAAGCGTCTTATAAGTAAGTGGCTGAAAAAAAACGAAGTGAAATGATGTTATTATAAACGGAAATAGATTGCTTATAATCTATATTTTTTAATATGAAAATGCCTACTATGTCTTTCGACATCTTAAGTAAAAATCCAGGTCTAAATCTATTTTTACAAAACTTTAACTTAAATATTTAGGGATGATAGAATGGTTTCGAAACTCTTACCTATAATTCTATAATGTTACTGTTGTGTACCTGCAAATGCAGTTTTTCGGTGTTCATCTTTTCCGCAGAAAATCAGAAAAATTTCGTTTTTCCTTTCGGTGCAGTTGCGAAAGGAAATGCAGCGGCCAATACTCTTCATCATTTTTTTTTAATTTTTTGATTAGTTATATAGTTTGTTTTTAGAACATTAATAAAAATTATTTCGACATTCCAATTAAACTTTCAACAATATCAACAGTTTTTCAATAATTAACAGTGGCTTCAAATTAATTCATAATTGAGTCATTTCAAACGACTGATTCATATCATGTTTGCGCACATGTTATTGATTCTCGTTTTTTCGCACAAACATTAGGCTTTTTTTGGGTGTTTTACCCAACTTGTTGATTCATTTTATACAAAAGAAAATAATAAAAACTGCATTTGTTTTACAGGGCTTTACTTTGGAATTTCACTTTGAGCCAAACGAGTACTTCACCAACACGGTGCTGACGAAGGAGTACGACATGAAGTGCGTGCCGGATGCCGACGATCCGTTCGGTTTCGAGGGTCCCGAGATCTATAAGTGCCGGGGCTGCCAGATAAACTGGAACAAGGGCAAGAATGTGACGCTTAAGCTCGTCAAGAAGAAGCAGAAGCACAAGAGTCGCGGCCTTGTGCGCACCATCACCAAGACGGTGCAGAATGATTCGTTCTTCAACTTCTTCAACCCGCCTACCATTCCTGATGATATCAACGCAGACGATGTCGACGACGAGCTGCGCGAACTGCTCACTACCGACTTTGAAATCGGCCACTATATGCGCGAGCGCGTCGTGCCCAAGGCGGTGCTGTACTACACCGGCGAGGCGATCGAGGACGAGGAGTACGACGAGGATGAAGATGAGGACGATGATGACGACGAAAGCGAGGAGGATGAGGAGGATTCAGATGCGACGAAGGAGACCGCGAAAGGGGGCGCCAAGGATCAGAGCTGCAAGCAGCAATAGACAGCGAGCGCATCGATGCCCTCACCATCATACCATCCACCCAACAACATGCACTAACAAAATCACAAACATCTCAGCGAACAATACATCTCGAGACAACTCAACACGACCTCGAAAATCCAAACCATTTATTTTGATAATTTATGGTCGAGCTATTGAGAATGTAAAATAACCTCGCGCAAATTCCCCCCGATATGTTAATTTCCACATTCTTTATTTTTGCTTGATTTTTTAGCGTAACACTGTGTGCTTCGCTCTCTCGTCCTGCACGCGCAAGATTTATATACGAACTGTGAAATTATACGCAATTGTTCTTTCTGCAGATATGCGAGTGTCAGACATTCTTTAAATTTCTTACCTTTAGTTACACGCTTTTTTGTTTTTAGTCGCTATGCGAAAACGTTACGTAAATTGGCTCCCAACCACTCGATAATTAAAAAAAACACGAAAAGGGAGAAAAGGATGAGTGATATATCACTTGTTATATTATTGGTAGCAGCTAAGCTGAGTCTGAAAAGAGAACAATGAAAAAGTTTGCATGTATATAATAATTTGTTACGTTTTTGCGATCGGCATAGTATGACGAACAATATCCGTCTGAAAAAATTGTAACTAGCAATTGGCAATGCAAATTGTACGATCTGGTTTTTAGATGGTCGTTTTTCTTTTCTATGTACCGTATTTATGTAAGTGACGTTTAATGGCGATATAGAACGAATATTTGTAATGAAGTCTTGTGGATCCTAATTGATTAATTGTTCTAGGTTTTTTTAGGAAAGTTAATCTTTCAGGACGGGTTTTTAATAATTTAAGATTTGTGTTCCCGACCTTGTTCGAATGCAGTCAATTGGCGACCAGAAATGTCCGACTTCCGGAAAATTATTTTTGGAGTTGAGATTTTTAAATTCCACTTGCTGCATCTATCAAAAGTAGATCGAATTACTAATGTTCTTTCTAAAAATTAATGTAGAAACCTACCTTAGCAATGATGATTATGGTCAATCAGTTAAAACTAGATGGCGAGACATTTAATTTGATTAAAATTTCGCAAAGCTTCAGCACAGGATATGTCCTTTACTTCATGGATTAACCGCTACAATGTAAAAATATATATTATTAGTCTTTGATTTAACGAATTTATACATAAATGTTGACAGTTGCAAAAATGTATTTTCTGGCTGAAGTGAGAATGATACTCAAAAGGTTTTTCTCAACGAAAAATAAAAGCGGAAAAGTCGCAGCTTTATAGATCACTTCCAATTACACTACCTCCTCAAATATATTTCAAAAACGTTTTGAAATATTGCATTTTCAGCTAAACTAATAGATAATGAATTTCCCGACATACAATGAAACATGAGTTGGTTCTTCGAACAATATCATTCAACGAGACTTTAAACTAGGAAAAAAGCAACCAATTTTTGAAATATAAGCATAAAAACATTTTGTAAAATAACGATAAATTAAAAAAAGACAAATAGCGTGTAACATCTTTATTTTCCGTTAATTCGATCGTGCTAAAATGCAATACAAATTGAGAATGAAATTTGGTGAGTAGTTTTGTTTACCATTGATGATAATGCGAATGTTATAAATTACATCATAAAGCTTAATCCAAATGCGTTAAAGCGTTCATGTCATCGTATTGACCTGCAAGAAAGAAAACTCATGTTATAAACATATCTACACAAACGAACATCATTAAAAAGCATAATACTGGTACAAAGCAATTGATATATAATATACATTCCGATTGAAATTTGAAAAGAGAAACTTAAAAAATACTTACAATATCATCAATCTTCAGAATCGAGCGCACCGTCTCCGTAGCCAAATTAATAGCACTAATCGACACAAGCAGTGGCTGAACAACATGTTCCTCCAGGATATCCGTGATTGTACCCTTACGCACGTTAATCCCAGCCGACGTTTCACCATTCGCATGACGATTGCGAAGCTCGGTCACCGTTTGAATCGCATTCAAACCAGCGTTTTCAGCAAGCGTATAGGGAACCACCTCCAGAGCGTTGGCATACGCTTTCAAGCAAATCGCATCCAATCCTTCCATCTTATCAGCGAGTGCGTATAACTTCAACGCCAATTCGATCTCGGGGGCGCCTCCACCAGCAATCAACGCCTTCTTTCGCACCAAACAGCGGATAACACAAAGGGCATCATGAATGGAGCGATCGGCTTCCTCGAGCACCAGTTTGTTGGAGCCTCTGACGAGGAGGGTCACGGTTTTGCCTGCACTTTGGGCACCTGTAAATATAGCCATGATTTTTTTAATGAATTTTATGAATGTTTATAAATTTTGTTGTTTAGCAGTTGTAATAAACACACTAATTACCAGTAATCTTCACCATTCGAGTAGAACCAATGCCAATCTCTTCGGCCAATTCAGCTGAGACCAAGTTCTCGGCTGTGAAGTGATCCAAAGAGGCGATGGGTCTGCATCCCAACGACTTGCAGACGAATTCGACGTCTTCACGCTCAACATCCTTGACGACCATTACTTTGATTTTGTCCAAAAAGTGGAGGGCCAAGTCAGACACGGCGTCACGAAGAATTGATTTTTGAATCTAAATTTAACAGATCATTATTATTTGAATCAACTATAAATCTTAGGAGTTTGAAGAATTCTGTACTATAAATTTCAGAAGTTGAAACTTTGTGTTATCTAAAGTCTTGAAAAACCAAAGTATCAAACTTACCAACAAAACATTACATCCAGCCTTCTTAATCTGCTTAACAATATTCAAGATGTATGTACGCTCCTCTTTAAGCACACGATCCATAGCTGCATAGTCCGACACGATGACGTTATGATCCATATCGGTCTTCGGCGCAGAGATGCAGAACTGAATCAACCCGATTTTCGCCTTCTCAATTCGCTTCGGACCGTTAATATTCGCGGTCTTGTGGGGGAAGACCAGTCCATCAATAAGTTCTGTGTCTTCTGTAGTTCCACCCAATTGACGGATGACTTTGATGTTACTCAGATCGACAGTGCTATCCTGACCAGGCTGCATAACTTTAAAAACAGCATCGACTGCAAGCGGAGCCAACTGGTTGCTCTGTTGTGAGACGACCTTAGAGTTCAGGGACGTGGAGGCGCTACGAATGAGTTGTTCGCGGTTGTCGAGTTGAATTGGTGTTGAAATGTTAGTGAGAATCTAGATAAACAAAAAAAAAGTTTGATTAATTCAAAATACGGTTAAATGATTCGAAAAATGGCTAAGTAATTATTACCCCAACAGCATGTGCTGCAGCCCGTTGGAAAGACTCCGAAATCGCAGTTGGGTGAATGCCACGACTGAGGAGCTTCTCAGCAGCTTGAAGAAGGGCTCCAGCGATGACTACAACTGTGGTTGTGCCATCACCAGCTTCAATATCTTGTGCACGAGATAATTCCACCAACTATTGACAAAATTAATTACAATATTACACGAATGACATATTAAACGCTTTTAAATATAATTTTAAAACATTAAACAGTTAAACATATTAAAGGGTTATATATAATAAACATTTATGAAAGATTACTAACCATTTTTGCAGCCGGATGAATGACATTCATCTCCTTCAAGATAGTAGCACCATCATTAGTGATTGTTACTTCCCCATTGCCTGCCTGAATCATTTTATCCATGCCCCTGGGACCCAAGCTCGTACGAATTGCATCGCTGACCGCTGAAAATTTAAAACACCCTGTATTTACTTCTAGATCTTTCCCACACATGACTAACCGAAACACCTGATTTTTTACATCTTTCAAACTCAATCAAACGAAGCAAAATCCCACTTAACTAATCACTATACACATGAAACTCATATAAAAAGCTAATTTCATTCATAAAAGCAAGGTTTTTTTTCAAATTGTTAAAATTCTAGAACAAAATCGAGATCTACAGAAGCCAATCCCAACTTTCAGGTTATGTCTTCAAACATCGGTAATTACCAGCGCGAATATTGAAGGACAGTGCAATTTTGAAGATGTGTCTCACAAATAGAACGAGGAGTAATGCAATAAAATGCATAAAACCTAGCTAAGATTATCAGATACAATTGCGGTAGGCGTTAAAATAATTGTTTACCCTTCGCTGCGTTGATATTACTGAGGCGAACATCAGTAGGTTTGCTCTTGTCTTTGTAAGCGATATTACGCGGCTTGGAATCACCGGCAGCAGCTTGCACCATTTTTTCAAATTTATGCACAATTTCACAACGGGATGTTTAAGATATTCACGGATATTTTCCGGCACTTTTGATTATTTTGGGGAAAATCATAAGATACTTTGACTACTTTGACAGTTCGAATGTCGCCAGCGATACTAGTGACAAAACAGTGAAGCAAATTTTTGACTACTTTAATTACTTAAATATAGATGGAGTTAAATGGAAAAATTGAAAAAATATGTTTTATATAATTATCTGTTTATAAATAAATATTTTTTAGTTCTTTTTATGAAAATCCCTCGATTTTTTAACATATAGAAGTTATTAGTGACACTAGTGACGAAAAAGTCATACAGTTTAACTATTTAGCAATAGATGGTATTAAACGTATCACTTTTTTTAAAGATTTCACAACCAAATTTTAACCACTAACTTATCAACAATTGCTTTCTATAAACAATTTATAATTTCCGATCTGTTTATAAAATGTTTTCTAATTTGTTTAAAAATGTCTAAATAGGGATATCAATACTCACTTAATTTTTCGTAAAAAATATCGTGTAAATAGTTTATTGTGATTTAAAATCTGTTAAATTTTACTAACAACACTAAATGTAATAAAATACTTGTTAACAGTTGGAAGATAAACAATCGTTTGTAAAACTAATGTGAGCCGAATAAATGCCTCTGAAGTTCGTTAAAAAATTGAGCGTCACAAGATATAGTTGACGACTATGATGAATTTTGTAATTCAATCGTTTTTATATTAATCTGCATCGCTAGTTTCGTCGCATAAAGTGTATTAGTCTCTATCATGTTCCACAAAGTTGCCATAATGAAAGTATAGCACATGATGGCAGTAAGTAAAATTCGCACAACGTTCAATAACGCTTCGAATTCAGGTACGTAAAAGTACGACCCTATTATTATCGCCAAAAGTAAGATCGTAATAATCCAGTACCATACTTTGTGCCTTGTAGCATTGTCTAAACCTTTATCCATCACGGCGACGCCTTCTAAAAGCATCGATTTGTCGAATTCCGTTAATTCAGCACTGTTGTAAGTGAGCATATCTTCTTTTGTTATCTTTAACGTAGCTGTTATTGCTTCATGATCGGAATAACTGTAATTCATCCCTGGAATACGATCCGGAAGTGGTTGTTTGTATTCTATTAGTCTCACTTGGGTATTGTGGCATCCTTTGTAGAGGACGTAATCAATGCGTGGGCCATCATTGCCTTGCTCTCGATAACTTTTCGGGGTGTAGGTGTTTTGAAGGTCGAGATTTGTAGGGCTTTTGGTGCCGTCGGTTTGCTCTTTGAAGGCATCACGAAGTTTTGTCATATCAACCATGTACCTTTATTAAAATTAACGTTAAGTTAATTTACAGAATAGTTTAAAAGTTGTATTTTTTATAGGTTGTTCTAATTTAAATAGAATCAACCAAAAAAGCGTATTTCGCAATGTGTAGACATATACTAAGAAACAAGGAAGTGACGAAAGTAACCAACATTAGAGTTTATAAGGCAATTATCAGACCAATCCTCACTTCCTGTGTAGAATCATGGATACTAACCCAACAAGAATAAAGCAAGGTCAGGACAGTTGAAATGAAAGTTATGAAAACAGTCTTAGGGGTCACAAGGATGGACAAAATTAAAAATGAAGACAAAAGAGAAAAATTAGGAAATGAAAGTGTTGAGAAATATATTGAGGGGCGACATGTTAGGATGAGTAAGGAAAAGCAAGTTAAGAAGGTATGGGAGGCGAGAAAAATCATGAAAAGGAAACGGGGAAGACCCAGGAAGAAATTGGAACAGGAGATTGAAGAAAATTTGTTGAAGAGGGGCTTACATGAAACAGAAGCAAAAGCAATAGCGCTGGATCTAAACAAATGGAAAACCACAATCAAAGCTCATAGTTAAATACAAACCTAAACCCGACGCCCACAAATCGGGTAAAACTGTATATGAATATAATTGTTCTAATTTAAACGTTGATGTACTGAATGAAAATGATTTGCCTACCTGTAAGTTAAATCTCCAGGTTCGCAATTCAAATCACCAGCTAGAATGACGACATCTGCAGAAGCCGAGGTAAAATTGATAAATTGAGCAGTGTCATAAGCTTGGACGACGCGACAGGCGTAGTATTCATCACATTTTCGATTGTATTCAGCGTGGAGCTACAAATAACAAATTAAAAATCAAATGGAAATCGAGGGTAAATTCTTACATGTGCAGAGTAGATATTGAGCAACATCCCCTTCCACTTGATTTGGCACACTCCAATCCCTTTGCCACCGAACCAATCACCATGGTGCAATTTGTGTACATAGCCATTCACCACCCACTTGTGGAAGTGTGTATCAACAATTGGATGTCTTGAGAAGACGCATACTCCTGATCCAACTACACCACTAACAATAATTCATAAATTATTAAAATTCTTAACTTTGAAACAACCTCAAAGACGATTTGAAAAGCTTAAGAACGGGAATAAATACCTGTAAAAGTAATGTGCATAAGGCAACGTCCCTCTAACTTTATCCCTGATAATAATATAATCTGAATTGGTCCATACTTCTTGAAGACACACCACATCATACGTACAAGTGGCAAGAACAGATGCAATAGCCTGAATTCTTGCGCTTTTATGACTTGCCACGAAAGGAATTCCCCTGAAAATACATCAAACAATTTAAATTTAAATGCAAGATCTTAATTTAAAAGTTTAATAAGAAACAGAGATCTCTTACCAACAATTTAAAGTAAACACCTTAAACTCCATGTTTAACAATTTGTAATCCTCACTGTGCACTAGTTAAGAACATAAACGAAGCACTTCGAAGGTAAAACATTTTCCGAGTTAATATTTACATGATAAGAAACTAAAAGTCGACTACTGATAAGAGCAGGTTCATTATCTAGCCAACAAGCTGCTGATAAGCGACAAATTGTGAGTACACTGTAGATTTTGGTTAGTTTGATGACTTGTCGGATTGTTTAGAAGTTTAGTTAAACTATCCGTTCCTGGAGGGAAGCATTTCAAGCGCTCAAGAAGTGCTCCATCTACGAACGAATAGATTCACTAATAATTTTTTACTAATTTTTGTTCAAATTTTCCTCTTAATTATTAAATATTAACAGAATAAATGTATCTCAAAGTTTATGGTTTGGCTAATAAAGGGTACTTAAAATCTGAGAGGTTCTTTGTAGTTTTGTTATCCTATTTGTTACTTGTTGGAATACGTGAGACGTAATTCGATAAATAATTAAATTACTCTGCTCCTTCTAGTTGGAAATGATTAATGCGTTCACATCATGTTTAATTTATATCTTATTGATGTAAATAAGTCAATGAATCATTAGTAATTGTAAAATTATGAATAAATGAGCACAATGTTGGTAGTTTTGTTAAAAGGTGCGAGAATATTAAACTTTTTTACTTGTTATATCTCTCAAAAATTGACCAACTTGATTATATATCAGGACAAAATGCATTTAATGAAGAATCGATCCGTATAAGGTTGAGCATTTTATCATGTTTATTAGAAAATATTTTTGAATAAAATTCACATTTCGTTGCTACATGGAATAGTCCGCGAAGGGTCCTCCATAGTTTGGTTAGGTTCATTCATATAGGTTAGCTTCACAGATTACTATCATGTAGCTTCATTTTTCTTGGACAGAAACAAATAAGAGAAAAGGAAAACATTTAAAAAATATAAAACGACATTTATTATAACAAATGTAACATTATATAATAGTTTATAACATGTTTATCGAAGTTTTTAGCATAAACAAAGCAGAAATATGAGAATCATGATGGCAACCGAAAAATGAATATAATATTAAAATTGACCACAAAGTTCTCTAAAGTATCGTAAACAATCTAATCGAAAATACTACAACAATCCTAATAACATTTGGCGTAATTTAGTCACATTGGCAATTATTGTTGTTCATATTCAGCACTACAGTTAACGAAGCTAATTGCAGCTTGACTATTGGGGATCCAATTTGGCAATTAATTTCTCAATCATATTCGAATCCACCAAACCAATGAATTTATCCACGACGAGGCCGTTTTTGATCGCAAGCACCGCAGGCACTGCTTTCACCTCGAATGTTTCGACGAGTTCGGCGTGATTCTCAACGTCGACGACGGCCAAGTCAATACTATCCTTATCTTGAATCAATTCCTTCATCTTTGGCGTGAGGATGTGACAGGGTTCGCACCATTCGGCGTGGAAGTTGACAATCACTGGATTCTCAGAGTTCATCACCTTGGAGATGAACTCGGCATCGTTTTTGATCGTTATCAGTTTGTTTCGCTGTGTAGTTGTGGTTAGAGTACGGCGAAGGAGATTGTAATGAAGTGTTTTTTGCAAGAGTCGCAACATTTTAGGAATATTCTTTTAAAGGTTTAGGGCGAATTGGTTCCAAGCAGTAAGTGAAGAAGAAGATTAGGAGTAAAGATAGGAAGCTGATTATTAAAGAGGCAAAGAGGATATATTTATATATGTGTTGATAATCTTTTTCCTGTGAAAAAAAAAAGAAATATTTTGGGTTAGTTTATTAACTTCTATATATTATACAACTTTTAAGTAAAAAAAGAAGTTTTAAAGTATAAAAAGTTATTTTTAAGTTAGAAAAGCAAGGTTCTACTTATCCAAAAGCAAATAAAACAATATTTACCTCGTTTGAAGCATCAACAACTTTGTTTTGAGACTCAAGAGGAATCAATGCAAAAATTATTGTAACACCCAGCACAACAACAAGGCCAATCCAACCCCAATTGCTTTGCAAACGTACTGATATCACAAAGAGTATCAGTGTAAATATCCAGAGAATGATAAGAATGAATAATCCAATGCCAATACTACCTATGGTGGTCATTACACTAAAATGTTAATTATTGTTGGTCTGTTACTAACATATAGATAAGTTTATAACAAACATGTTGTTACAACTTAAAATATTAGTTATAAAATAAGTTTTACCTGAATATTAAAATTGGCAATTTGAAGTAAAATCTATGATGCAGTGCAGTAAGAACTGCATTGACTTCACCCTGTTTGCAGATTGCATCGATAAAACAACCGGCTAGCTACCAAGCAACGCAACAACTTATTTTTTCGTTGCGTGTAGGCAGGCATGCATGAGGGTTGCGTTAGTTGGATACAAACACAATTTGCATAATTGATCAACGCTTGCATACAAACGGAAATGTTAGTTTAGTATAAGTAAGAGTAAAGATTAGTAAAAGACTTACCTGATGACATTGCGCTGTTTTGATTGAATGACTGTTAACTAATTTGGTGATGAGCTCACACAGGTTACCTTTAGAATAGATCTCTACACAGATATCTATCTATCTGGTAGATTGAGAGGTCGTTTTTTGCTATTTTCTTTAAACGAATCTATGCAGTGTAATAACAAAACTCTAACCTTAAAATGTATCTTATGACATATTTATGTGATTCTTGCTTTCAATAAATTTGAAATTTCTCCAATTCCTTATCCTAGTTTTATGTATACGTAGCCAATGGAATATTATTCTAAATAAAAATGTTTCAATATGAATTGTGTATGTAACTTATCGCATATGATAAGTTATCATATTCGTTTGAAATTATCCACATTTCAACAGAAATATTCCGTGCTATTACTTGTCAGCAATGATTTATAAGGCGGCGTATAGTAAACTTTGTTGAAATGAAGTATACGGTTAAAGAAATCAACTTGTTTGAACAAGCGGAATTTTCTAAGATTTTTGAAAAAGTTATTGATCATTGTCCACAATTCGCTTCATTTTTATATCATCACAAACCGTTTGAATCGATTAATAATGTGATACAGTGTTTGTATACCTATTTAGAAAGTTTGCAAACTAAGGGTAAGAGTATGCAAATAACGATTAACTTAATAATCATATGGTTTATAATTTATAGAAAAACAAGCATTGTTAACTCGTCAAAACGATTTATCATGGACATTTGAGGTGAAAGTTTTGGATGAAGAACATAGTCTTTTATTGGAATTGAATAGCAAGTATGTTTTGTTGTTAATTTATGGTTATTATTAATTGTATTTTCTTGTGATATATTAGAGGGGTTTTAGGTACAAAAAACAATTTGGGTTTCCGTTTATCATTTCCACCCAACCTGACGAAATTAATTGTAGATCAGTGATTAATAGATTGGGACAAAGATTGGTTTATGCCTTGGAGGAGGAAATAAATAATGGAATTGGTGAAGTTGGGAAAATATCGACACGGAGGATTTTAGAATTACTTAATGATTAGTTAAAATGTGAATAGGTTAAGAAAATTTGAGGTTAGTAGGATGGCACCAAATTTATGTACATTTCACAATTTTTTTGATCTGCGAATTTAACCTATAATTCAATGTTTAACCTAGGTAACTAAAGTTACATTAACCCAGAGGCTTCTAAACTTTATATAACTGCGCCTCTCATTTTAATATAATTTCTGGCGGCCTCCCCCATGTTAATTCTGTGTTCTCGATAATGTAATGTCATATACACGTGTTCACTATTGTTCCAAGGGCAACACCTCCGCTGTGACGACGGACATTACCACATTTTTGCATTCTCCTAAACATACAAGGGTGTAGTCCTAGGGTTACGTGTTTCACAGGTTGAGAACTGATGTATTCGAGGAATATTCTTACAACTATAATAAAAATTATATGATAAAATTAATGAAAAAACTACAGAAAACAGTTTCTCATATAATTCAGGCTTTTCTTTACAATATACTTTCAATTTTATCACAGGAACGTTATACCATGGAATACATAGTATTACCATGGAACACTACTAAACAGGTTAGGAGAAAATTTTAAACAAATCATTTCACTGCGAAACCTGTATGCGTGAATGGGCTAAATTGCCTATCGCAAGGATGCACAATCTTTTTGTATACGGGATCAACTGGGATGATTTCTAGCGTTCGATTGACGCGTCGCACAGTGTCCAATTAATTGATTAATAAATAAACTTGTAATATTTTAATAATTTAACAATAACTATTGAAATAATTAATGACACAAAGGAATTTAAAAAATGACGATTTTAATTTTCCAATCTCCAGTAAACATCAGTTTATAGATACATAAGAGTAATATTAAGAAGTGAATACACCTAAGATACATTTATAGGAAACCCAACTGCTTCTCCACCATAGCATGAGGTTGTCCCATTGCCTCACAGAACTCGGCAGTATTGTAGATATCCTCAGGACCAATTTCAATATCCCTACCGGTCAGGCTATCCAACATAGCATTGTGGCGCTGAAGGAAAGGCAGATGCCCGATCTTTTTTGCCGATTTTAGCTCCATGTTCAAGCGTAGAGGAGCATGCAGTCCTTGTGTGTTGCGTAGAACTACATGATTCAACTGCTGCTTATGGCTGTGATACTGCAAGTCATTTAACGCTTTACTGAACCGCTGTTGATCGGCATATGAGATTACTTACTCCTCTTTCAGACTGGATTAAAGGATGTTCGATTGTACTCTGTGAAACAGCAGCAAATCCACTCAACATCAAATTGGGCACCTCCAGGTTAGGGTTCTCGGTGTTAAGGCCTGCATTGCCAAAAGATGGTTTTTGCTTCACTGAAGGCAAGGCGAAACTCTGCAATGCGATTAGTTTATACGTCTAAGATCGATTTTTATATTAATTTACCATTTTTAAGAATGTTTTTAGCAGAATAATATGAAGAACTTTGTGGTGTTCAAAAACTGACGACTAATGGTGTTTGTTGGTTACCGGAGTTTGACATCTGACAGTTTAGACTTAGGGAAATTTACTTATATTTTGTTGGTGTCTCTGAAATTAAATAGTTACATAATTATTTTGAATTTAAAAAGTATTTTAAGGTTTAATAATTATAAAATAAATTAGACTTTACTATTTTATTAACGATACTTATTTTATATAAATATTTCAGCAAAGTTTTAAAACATTGACGGAATTTCTTTTACTGAATATTAAGTAATGAAAGTTGCCAATGTTAAACGTCAACCCCTTGGGATTTTAACCTTTCTTTCTTGAAACATTCCACTCATTCATGTTTAATCACTTCTTCAAGGAAACTACAAAATAAATGAAGTTCTAAGTATGGATTCGTATCAATTGCCTAATGATTTCAATACTATCGTTGTAGGCACAGGTCAGTTTATAAAATTCAAAATTGAGAACCAATTCTAACCATGTTCTAATAGGTTTAGTCGAGTCGATTGTATCAGCAGCAGCAAGTCGCATTGGCAAAACTGTTTTACATATCGATTCCCAGCCGAATTATGGCGGTGATTGGGCCTCTTTCAACTTGGAAAATATTCAACAGCTGCATAAATATTGCCAAAAGTCTAGTGAAACTCTCAAAAGTGATTATTACCTTGGAACCAAGTCACAATTGAAAGATGTTGAGATACAGTGGCATATTCCACTGTAAGTTTCTTTTCTGTGCATTTTTTACATTAAAAACAACAAAATAGGATTAAATATTGACTTAGCAATAATATTACAGAAAGGAGGAAGTAACCGAATCAGGTGACACCACAAAATGGACCCAGGAAAGACTTCTAGAGAAATCCAACAAATTTATCATAGATTTAGCCCCAAAACTACATTTCGGCAACGGTGGTTTAGTAAACCTTCTAATTTCGTCAAACATCGCACGTTACACCGAATTCAGGAGTGTATCACGTATTATGGTTTACTACGACAACAAACTGGATACAATTCCATGTTCGAGAAATGATATCTTCTCGAATTCACACGTGAATGTGATCGAAAAACGTCTTCTCATGAAGTTTTTCACTGCAATTATCGAGGATAATGAGACAGAGTTTTCTAATAGTAGCGATAAGACGTTTAAAGAAGTCCTACTTGAGAAAAAATTGACGCCTCGTTGTATTCATTATATTATCCATGCCATTGCAATGACAACGGTGGATGAACCTTGTGCGATGGGTGTGCAAAAAGTGAAGAGATTTTTGAATAGTATTGGCCGGTTTGGAAAGACGCCGTTTTTGTATTGTATGTGGGGAAGTGCTGAGATTCCACAGTCGTTTTGTCGGATTTCTGCGGTTTTCGGTGGAGTATATGCATTGAATCAACCGTTAAAGGAGTATAAATTTGATACAGACGGGAATTTTGCAAGTTTGGTTTGTGGCGAGCAGGAAATACGTGGAGAGAAATTAGTTACAGGCGTTGGTAGTAAAGTTGAGGCTATGGAACGACAGCAATATGTTTCTAAGTGCATTCTGTTGGTTGATGCATCGGTGGTGAAGAGCGAAAGTGAACATTTGAGTTTGATTCTGTTTCCTTCAGAGGATGGTACCGAAATGTGCTATATCATTGAAGCTGGTTCACGAACTGGAACAACTATGGATGGTGTTTGTAAGTAAAATTTATTTTTTATTTATTTTTACCCTGGTTTATCAAAAAATAGGTCTATATTTCGTTAGGGTGCCGGTTATGTTTCGTGTTTAGGTTAACCTAAAATAACCTATAACTTATATTAGGTTTTAGACTAACTACGATTTTGCTTTTCGACTTTGACTTGATCATTTTTAGGTTATGATCTTTTATTTCAATTTGTTCCTATTCTATACATATTTTCTAAGGTTTTTTTTATTCACTCCAGATTGCGTATACTTGTTCACCAAACAAAAACATAACCCCAAAGATGACCTCAAATATTACATCGAGAAACTCTACAACGATGAAAACGCACCGAAAATCCTCTGGTCTTGTTACTTCTCTGTACCGGTCGCCGGAGACTTTGAAGCAATTGGCAATAATGGTTTCCTATGCCCCGGCCCTGATATGGATTTGGATTATGATTCTTCTATTGAACAGGCTAAAGCTATATTTAAAGCAATGTATCCTGACGATGAGTTCTTACCACGTGCACCTGACCCGGAGGAGATTATCATCGGTGGTGATGATGAGGAGAGCAACGAATTAAAACAACAGCGGGAGACACAATCAGAGAAAACACCGGAAGAGAATGTTAATGACGTAAACGACTAATTGAGGTTAACCCTAATTGTAGATGATGGGCCTAAGAGGTTATGCTCGTAATTGCTTTTATTTAGTTCCTAAGCTGTTATATTTATTGTACTGATTTGCGTGGAAAATATGGATATTTGATGTATTTTTTAACGTAATAGCTTTTAGACATAATTGAGAGATTATATGATTCTTGAAATTCAAACTGTGTTATAAAATCCATTGATTTGGAATGGGTTAGGAAGTTGGGTTAGTTCGTCGAAATTTGAGTATAGGCAACCCAAACATCTAGGACTCGACCTGTCAAATATGTATCTGATGAATACCGAGTTCATGAATTGTGGATAAGCACGAATATTGTGAATGGTCGCCGAGATTCGTATTGAAACAATGGCGATACTTTAAACTTGGCGTAACCTAATTTGTAAACCCGCCGAGTAAATAGCATAAATAGGTAAAAACATAAGTTGGGTAGAGTACAACAAAAAAAGATTTGCCGATATTCAAATACAAACCATGTCACTAGTAGTGGCGCGATATTTAAATTATTAGACACTTTACATTTGTCTTTGTAATAAATTAAACTTTTATTCACTATTATAACATTCTAATACCAGCACTACTATGCTATTACATCCATATATTAGCATTTTTAAAAACAATTTAGTATGCAATCCAATATACTTCATAATTACCATCATCACAAAAATAGCTGTTTTGTTCAAGCAAAATTATACAGTTTATATTTTCTAAACTTATTAACGAACAATAGGTAAGTGTCGAATCTGTTGGAAAAAGTTTTTTTTTTGATAACGCAACATAACCAAAGTTTTAAACCCATTTACCACCAAGCTGATTGAAAAGTGATGTGTCGGTTGGATCTGTCATTTTCTTACTACGATGCGCATGATTGGCCGTATACGTTAAATTGCATTCATCGCTATTTTTACTCAGACTATCCGCCGTTTCTGTATTTTCATCCTCAGTTTTGCTCTCAGTTCCCTCAGGACGTAGAAAACTGTCATCCGATTCCACCATATCCCTATCATCATTATCATTCTTTAGCACCACCTGTTGCCGATTATTATTACCCAGATCTGAATTAATCGAAGTACCGGACGTAAATTCATCACTTTCGGTACTTGCTAAGACTTTAAAGAATTTTTCTCGGAGCATTTTAGACCTTGCTTTGTTATTTTCTCGGTCTGTATCTGATATAGAAGCTGTTATATCTGATTTAAATGTATAACCATGAGATTCGTAGGAACTATTATCGTTGTCCTGAATACTCCCACTTGTTTCGTTGTCGTTACCTTGACTATTCGCAATTTTTGCTCTCCCAATGTCCCTCAATTCTTCAATAACTTCTGTGGGTAAACATACGGATATAGGAGATATACTCCTCGGACACTTTTTCAACAATTTGGTCCGTTTTTGAGGAGTACTTAAAGGTGATGCCGATTCCAATTGTACTAACTTCAAAATACTTTCACACGTTGTATCTGGTAATTCAATCGGAACAGGCATTGCTGCAAATTGTTTGCTTTCTACCAACTTCCTTGCCCCTTCCATGGCTTTCACAATATTTTTCTGCTTTTTTATCGACTGTGGATGAAAGCAGGAGCCTATCTGATTATTGGTTGCTCCTGCTACGGTTGCTTTCCATTTGTTCAGGTTGGATTGCAGTAAGGCTAGTCTGGCACATCTTCTAAATCTTAAACGAAAATGTTTAAATCGCATTCAAAGGAAGGAGCCCAGTAAGTTGAAATTGATCTTTCTAAAGAATCAGACACTACCTACTTACCTGCTTAAAGAGTCTTCATACTTTTTCCCATTGTCACTTTCAGAAAGGATTTCATCTTCAGAAGGCATTGGGGTTACCGGAGCGACTTTAAAGTCTTTCATTAAACGACGTTCCCATATTTTCATTCGTTTGCCACACGAGGATTTCTCTTTCTTTTCAGCGCTACTCACATCCATACCGTTTCTGTTCAGAATCTCAAGCATTTCGTAACGAAATGCGGATATGTCGTTTTTCACCTCGTTCACGTCATCCTCGGTGACGAGGTTTTCTTCGCATTTGCGATGCATTGAAGTGACGTACCTCCAAACCAAGGCACGCATTACGTTGGAATGACGGGTATGTTCTTTTATTATTGGATCCTTCAAGTAAAGAAAGTGTTTTAGGTTAATTCATGTATATATAATCTCTCTTAACATAACCTAATATGATAGGTTACACCAGTTATCAGCAGTTATCAACTTTATGTCAGTCGACGGGATATGAAGCAGGTCATCAGGTATATGAGGTAGGTGCTAACTGTAAAGTGGCTAAATAATCTAGAGTATACTAACAAACAATACTGTGGAGGAGACGCTTTAACATTAAATCATATCGGCTAGTAGAAGGTCGAACTTGTCGCAACATATATTTGCCTGGAAAGACTAAGATGGACAGAGCACGTAAGTAGGATGGAAGAAAGCAAGACACTCCATAGAATGCTAATGACCAAGATGCAGGGTTGCAGAAGAAGACTTCCAAGAAAAACGCCTACAGTCGTACAACTGGAGGAGAAATGGAGAATAAAGCTGGGGGTAACGAGGATTAGCCTCGTTATCGGGCTGTAGCGCCACGAAAGAGGAAGCTAACAGAAAAAGCAGAAAGTAACCAGCAACGACAGAAAACACGACCGAATTTCATTTAGTTTTAGCTGTAGCTTTCTTAGAACTTTAACCAGCAACTTCTAGAACTTCAAACTAATTCTAAATTAACAATTTTAGCGATATACTGACAGAAACAGTGATAGACTACTTTTATAATAGGCCAAGATTAGTGTTTAATGATAATACGTACCTGAGAATATTTTTTATTCTTATTTTTATAATTCAATCCATTACAATAACCACATAATCTAAAAAACCACTTTGGATGTGGAATAATGTTAAAAGGAGGCGGTAGAGTGGGTGTTTCATCAAAATACGAAATCCACAGCTTCGTCCGAGCGAATTTCCACTCCGTATCCGAATGGCAGTCAATTATCGCATATGAATTAGACATCATTGCAATTAACAGATTAAGCAGCACAATAATATTAATTACTGAGTAGCTACCAAACATCAACAATCCCCAGAAGCGAGTATACGATTTTATACCTTCCAACTCAAAGTTATTAATATTTATCATACCAAAGGAAGCCCAAAAGAGAGATTGCGAAGATTCAAACACACTAAAACAACCTCTTTCAAATCATCTTCTTCCTTAACCAATGCATTCTTACTTGATAAATCCACGCCATTTTGAACACGCTTCACCCTGTTCAATCCAATCTGGTTGTCCATCGTTCTGAAAGCACTTTTTCCTTTCCAAATCAGAAAAGTACCATAAAAGTTGATTTAATCCTGTAAATAAATATAATATAATCAAAATTGGATAAAGAATACAATGAACAAGGAATATAACGAAAAAGGATATTTTAAAGAGTTATATGTACGTACCACAAGCAAAAGCAAACAAAACCAGACCGTAAATAAACAAAAACTTTATAATATCAATAATCATTCGTCCTAGCGAGATTTGGAGTGGTCCCAGATGCGGGTCGATTGAGAATAAATGTATTAATTTCAAGGCGCTGAATATATTCGCCGCCGCGAATAGGCCTTCTGCAATCAGCTGGGGATCATAGTCGTGCCATTCCTCTCTAGGGACGTAGGCTTTCCCAGAATCTTGGCGAATTTCGCCCGCTTGTTGAATATAGGCGGCGACACGCAGCACGAAAACAACGCAGTAGAGCAGATTGCGTATGAAATCAATCACATTCCAGAGATTTCGAAGATATGAACGTATTCCTACTACGTAGATTTCATTTGTTTCTTCAAATATGAAACCTTAAATGTACACAACATAAATCTACTAGAGTAGTTGCACATAGACATGTTCATTCTACTAAAGTATTTGGTGGAGGTGCCCGTGTATAAGGTTTATCGAAAGAATTTGGTAGAGGAGTCGGTGAAGGTCTTCACCCAAAAAATGGCGGAGGAGACGTTATATGTGCTCTACCTAAACGAATTTGATGAAGGTGCCGGTATAGTACTTCCACCGGTGTTTCTATTTTATTCTATTGTAAAAGGTGGATTTGTAGGCATGATCATAGACAATAAATGGCAAAGTAGTTGGTATATCACAGCAACTTTAAGCATTTGGTGGAGGTGCCGGTGAAGGTCTCCACACAAAAATGGCGGAGGAGCCGGGATATATTGGAATTTGGTGACGGTGCCGGTATAGTACTTCCACTAGGGTTTCTCTTTTATTCTATTATAAAAAAGGTGAATGTGTAGGCATGTCCATACACAATAAATGGCAAAGAAGTTGGTATATCACAGCCACTTTAAAAGCATTTGGTGGAGGTGCCGGTGTACCGAGTCTACAGAGAGAATTGGTGGAGAAGCCGGTGAAGTTCTCCACCACCAAAAATAAGCAATGAATGGTATTTGAATCACATCAAAACTTATGGTTCTTTAAGTGACTAAAACAAATAAATATACTCACCAATAACATAAATAATAATAATATACTCAAGAAAAGTTGGAGTGTTTCCCCGATGCGTTTTATAACGCTCATCGTTATTCCGCTGCATTGCTTCAGTGCCAAAGTATTTCACAAGTTCGTATTCAGCCCGCTGCGACACCAAACTCAAGACAACTAAAGGTACAAGTTGAAGAAATAAGAGTAATCCTCTCATTAAGATCATGTATGGCCTGCAGCGATTTTCAAATACTTACGCAAAAAGAACAGGTACGAAGAGGCATGTATAAGAAACTTCATAAACGGTTTCTTCATAACACGGCCGTAGGTCGTGTTTGGGGCAACCAGGTAGAGTAGGCAGTAGAAGGGGAAGAGAAGGGCAACGCGTGAGACGAGCAGAACTTTGGTGAGGAGCGATTTGCGTCGAAAGCCTGGAACACCCTCGTACCAGATGGAGGCGAGGAGTTGTTGAATGTGCGGATGAGCGACGAACTTCTTCTGTTTATATTCGATGGCGAGCTTTAAACGTGCTAGTCGCATGCGATCGCCGTACTCGTAGGTGGGGTTGGTAGGGTCGTGGTTGAGGATGATTGCCAGCTCCTGGGAACTGCGGGATTGTTGGAGGAGATCCACGGCGAATTGTTGGCATTGCTGGCGGAGATCCATATATTCCGATTTACATTCCTTTAAATATTATCATATATGTATATTTGGTTAGATTTATCTTAGAAATAAACGGTCAACATTAAGAATAATAAAGTGGTGAAGTGTGTATTTCGAATGAATATCGATGAGGTGTAGCCGCGTTAGATTTACTAGGAGTCCTTGTAATCACCACGAAAGAAGGAACTTCGACGGTTTCCATATAAGTCGGTAGAGTTTAAAGGAACGAAGGATGTGTGGCTTTAAAAGAAAAGAGATCTTTTAGAGGGTTTTATTGAAGAATCCTCTTTGGTTTTAAAGTTGTAATCATAACTAATTTTAACAACTTGTACTTCCTAACAAACTTTATAGTTCTTAGAAATTGCTGAACAAAAAAAACGAAATCGTATAAATTTGTGAGTAACTTACAGGCTCGGCGAATGACAAGTTCCTCAGTTCCCAGGACAATTGGAAGGACGTGAGTATCGGGTCCGAGGACGATAAGGCGATGAGTGATGGACTCGCCAAGGCTTTATATTCGTTAACACGTGAGAGGGAATGGCGCAGTGAATCCTCGCCAGTGTCACGTATACAGTCTTCACAACCACACCTAGAAAAAAAAAGTTTCAAATGTTTTCATAAATATTTCTGAAAGTTTTTTTTCATTAATTCTGGGCGGTCAACGCCACTATCACTGCGACCAGCTTTGATCTCTGGGCTGGTTATCGTTAGATAAATGATACGCGTTATTTTACATCACAAGTCAGATTTATTAATAAACTCAAGTTCTGTAGTAAATTGAAGAGCAAATCGCGAGTGTTGATGAGTTGTTGTTCTGAAGAAGGTCAGTGAACAAGTGCCACGATGGAAAGAAGTTTAGAAGTTGAAAGATGCTCGTGGATGATGATCTAGGCGGGGTCAGAAGATTCTCATTGGCTAGAGTGACTTAGCCATCTTGGAAGGGTGAGACCGCCTCCGAGAAGGTGGAGCATAATGTCACTAGGAATGGAGGGAAAAGTCACTAGGAATGTCTTGTGTGCAGGAGGTCTAGCGACCAATGCAAGGGACATTGGAAAGCCATAAAGAATGATGAATTTGACAAGGGACACGATTTTGGAATTATCGCGGGTGGTCACCGGATGAGCTGAAGTAACGTAAAGTAAAGTGAAACATGATAGAAAACAGATGCATGCTCAAGAAGTTTGACTTGAAATGAATAGAATCATAAAATAGATAAACGGTGACAGTGAAAAATAGGCCTAGAAGAAATATAATACTAGGTTTGCTCTGCTCTTAAAAGAAAATAAATCTTAATAAATGTCAGGTATATGAGTCCCTACAGATCTATAACAGAGAGGTTATTATGCATGGACCAATACTATGGGTCAATAACGGAGATAACCTTTGAAAAAGCTAGAATCTCCTTGACCGACTTCCCTTTGAATTCAGAAAGGCTTAGCAGCTCGCTGCCTAGCAAAGAAAGTCTTTCTGGTGCTAGGGATGCACAAGTGCAGAGTAGGTGTTCGGTTGTTTCCACCTCCGACTTACACAATCTGCAACTTGTGAGGTCGCCTTTGCCTATGTTGGCTAGATGGTACAAGACCTCGACATGATCTGTCAGTAGGCTAACAAGTAGCCTAATATCGCTTTTCTTCAGCTTTATAATTTCTTGGGCTCTATTGTGTGATTCATCTAGCAGCCTCTTGGCCTACCTAAGACTCTCTTTGTCCATCCAGGCGGTCTTGTGACTAGCACGATGCCAATTCTTGATCCATTCCATAACTGTTGATAGTCCACAGGTTGGTGGATGGTGGTTTCCGCTGCCTTCTTGTCTAGCATATTCGCCCTAGCATTGCACCCACTGTCAAGTTACCCCCTTGACTTACACTGCTCATCACGAAGAGCCGTTAGTGTCGCTTCGTAGTCTGCCATGATATCGATGCATTTACCCTTGTAGAGTTTGTTAAGTCACTGTTGGGCACATGCCTCTATAGCCATGATTTCTGCTAGAGTTATGGAGGGGCCTTACTAACGGCAATGGATTCGTTCCAGTTTGGCCCGTGAATTTCAATGCTATGGTTTACCTCCTTTACCGATGCATCCGAGTATCAGATCACATTATTCCTGTCCTTGGTTATGCCTCGGTTATATTCGACTTCGGTGATGGCGGCCGAGTGCGGTTTAATCGCCACTGTAAAGCCACAGTTGAAGTCGTATACCGGGGTTATGTTACCCTTTACCTTTACTTGATAGTCCCATTCTCAGGGCGCTCCTGATGGCTGCGCGTTCAATGGCGATTGGCAGGGGAGGAATGGCTAATAGCGCTGTCATTACAGCAGCAGGGGTCGTGTTATGAAAGTCATTGTAAATCTACAATTATCAAATTTTGTCCAGCCAAGTGTCGCAGTGGCATGGTCGATGACCACTGTCCATGAGGCCCCGGGTTCGATTCTCGGTGAGGATGCATATTAATTCTTCTTCTTGTCAATAGTGTTAACCACTAATATGACTAATTACATTGAAAAAGAATTAAATAGAGCTAATGACCATAGCAGTTGATGCTCGGTAAAATCAAACAACAAGAAAAAACACATTTTTAAGAAAACATATACATTCAAATCTTACTTAATATCATGTGGCATTGGTAATGTAGCACCACGATCAAGCAAAAGCTTCAAAATCTCATAATTATTTCGATGTGCAGCTAACACCAATGGGGTTATATCCGGCGTGAATGTAGCGATATGTTTATCAACCGTTTGCCAACTCTGTAAACACAAATAACAATAAAATATACTAATAAAGTCATCCACAATCGTCATAAACATTATTAAATACATATTTATCCTGTTTCTTATGAATGATCTCCTCGTGCTCGAGCAGCAACTCCACAGCTTCAACAAACTCCACGCTAATTGCATGAAGCAAAGCGTCCTTTGTTTCCACCCCCATTATGACCAACAATTCCAGCATCTCCAGATTTTCCCCGTCGATGGCCAGCGTCAAAGCGGAGCGTCCCAAACTGTCCACACAATTCGGATTGAAGATGTTGTACTTGTGTGCACGTTGCAGCATTCTGCTTAGAAATTAATTCATTTGATTACTTACGAGTGATCTTAATAACCTCAAAGAAAGAGACGTTAACTACGCACCGTTTCACATTTGCCAAATCCCCACGTTCAACGGCCAAGAGATATTTCTTTTCTTCAATTGTTAGTGACTTTGTCATTGTGGCTGAGAGGGTTTTTGCCAATTCTTGGTTTTCGTCCATTTCCATTGGTCGATCGGCGAAGAAATCTTTTCGAAGATCATTCATGTTGATCTAGGTTTTATTTGGTATACAAAAATGTTTAAATAAGTTAATTTTATTCTCTACTCGATGGAGAGAATGTAAAGATCTCTTGAGTAATTTTAGTTATTTTAATTTAGTAATTAAATCATTGTGGCTTATGCTGATTATTTCGAGGCCACGCCCTTTCATATAGGATGAAGGCATGGTCTTGTAGTATTAACCTGTAAAACACGTCTTTCTTTTCCAATTTTAAAGAAGCACAGAACATAAACTTATAAAAATAACAGAAATAGACACAATACATTGGTCGGTTAGCGAATCATCGTTAGCCGAGGACAAAAGGTTAGATCATACCTTCGAGGCTACGCCTCCATCGCTCTGTATCATTCCTAGCAGAGTTTTTATTATAAAATCACTGATGCTATGATGGTACACCTTAATATCGACAAGAAATGAAACTTTCGAGGCCACACCTCCTCAATAGGGTCTATACTAATTGTCAGTTATTCATACAAAATCACGCCCAGCTCGCCTCTCCTTCTTTTATAAGAAATAGACGACAAAAAGCTATAAGAAAAAGACAATAATATCCACAGTATAATGGTTGGCGTCGGTACAGGTTTGCCAGTTCCAAGGCAAACAGTTAACTCCCTCTTTCGAGGCCACTCCTTCATAGCACTATATAATTCATTCTACAGCTCTACTTATAAAATAACTGATGCCCTGAAGATATTAATAACGACAAGAAATGAAGCTTTCGAGGCCCCACCTTCTTCTTCTCTATCCTAACAATAAGTTGGCACTTCATGGCCCCGCCCTACTCGTCCTAGCGTACCCTTTTAAAAGTTATAAGAGAAAACAACAAACGACGAGGAAAGCAAGTTGTAAAAATACCTTTGTGGCCGGAGCCGTCTCCATCGGTCGTGTTTTCACCATGCTGCCGCCACTCAAACCGTGTTTATTTCTCTCTCGCGGCGCTTCTTTGAAAATCTCACTTTGACTTCATCGCCGCACCGCGTGCAACATACTGAAAGCGAAACACAAATAAATTACGTGCTCTGCAAAATCCAGTCCCAAAAATTACATAATTGAATTAGCAACGCTGACCTGCAGACCTCCAAAAAATATAATCGAATTGTTCGCATTTATTTTCGGTTTTTATTCAATTATTCTAATTACTGTAGGCACTAAACTAGTTCGAATTCGATTAAACACTGACTATTAATTGATTGAATCACGTGTGTTCGTAGAAAAATTAATTAAGCAATTTAGGGATGAAATAAATGTTGGTTGGTGCGCGGGTGATTCGCTACTGGCATTTCTGGCTGCTTCAGGAAATGCGTTAACATGACGATGGTAATTGAATGTTATTGATGATCATGATGATGAGTATTACTCGTTAGAAATGGGTGGTGAAAGGCGTTGGTTGGCAAACAAAAACAGGGCGAAGTTCGTAATATTAATTGCTTTGTATGTGAGGTGAGAATCAGGAAAGTAAAGGGAAATATAGTTGTTTTTTCGAGTTATACAGGATAGTCACAAATACACTAATAAAGTTAGTTAAATTTTTTTTTAAACAAATTTATGATTTCATTTGTTTTAGTCCTATTTGACGTAAATCTGCTATATGCACGCCTGACTTCGGGAGTAAACTACTTACATATGGAACCCCTATTGACATTTCAACACTTCATTTTATAAATAAATCCACTACCCTTCAAAATATCACTAAACATTAATCACAATTCTTAAATTAAATGATAACAATACTGAAATTGTTAAATTGCTTAGGGTCTACTTTGGCAGACAATCTTGAGTAACTCTAAATATAAAGTAGAATGAAAAACTGTTTTTTTTGTTTACTTTATTGAACTTTTTGCTAGAGTAACTGATTATGATGTACTGTGATTCGATCGTGAATGATGAATGAATGAATATCTTTTTTTTTCTTCAATATTGTTTGGAATCTGGCCAGAGGCCAATGTCTCTATCTACTTAGCTATATCCTATTAGTACCATTGAAGAGTCTAAGGTCTAAGTGGAACAACATCTGCGGGTATTCTAAATTCGCTGGTAAATCTTCGGAAGAAGATTCTGTCAGGTCTGAAACTTTATCTTTCATCCTTGAGGCTGCATTACGTGCTTTTTCGAAAGGCTCATCAATCTTTAATATTTCTCGTAATATCACATTTCTGGTGCGGTAGTGTTCCCCAGTAGCAAGTCTCATTGTTTTCCGCAGCACGTCACTAGTGCGCTGTGGCAACTTTGAATGATCAGAAATCCATATGTCTTGCCCATACGTAATTTGTTTCAAAATGATAGCTTTGATGATTTTCGCCTTGGTATCAACTTCCAAACGACTTCTTCTGTTGAGAACGTAGAAAAGTTTCCTGATCGTGTTATAGCCTAAATGTGCACGCTGATTGATATGCGTGGTAAATGATATACCTTAAAGGTATGCCGTTTGATGATACATTAAAATGTACATGATGTATTAATTGAACGTAAGTCAACCATTAATTAAATGTTAATCTCAATTTGGCGAAATCCTAACCCGCCCCTGTTTTTGGGTGTAAAATAACGCAACGTTAATTGATATTAATTTCGATTTCATAGCGTTACAACGTGGATTCACTGAGAATTCCTGTGGAAATACGTATACGGTGCGATGCAGAGACTGTAATAATATACACGAGATAACATTATTGTTTTACAGCCAATTAGTAAATGCTCGAGGTTATCGTACATTAATAACAAAGTTCTTTCCTCAACAATTTAACTAAATTTTTTAAACGAGTTATAATTAAATCATGTTAGTTATATATTCAATCTAGTTTGCATGAAATAATAAAAAAGTATTACTTTAAGATAATTTGAATTGGTAAAATATTTTTAATAGCATGCCAAAATTTAAGAATGGATGGATGGATGTTAAGGAGCGAATATTGGATTTCTTTCTCATATAACGTTATAATCTAATCAGCCAGCGCAAAATAATATTGGGGAGGAATATTTTCACCCACGTTCAGTAAACCGTCAATGTGGAAGTATATTGAGTATTGTAGCTTTGGAATAATACAGAACAGAACGAAACAGAATTGAACAAATTGATGAATGTGCAAGATAAAATTGAAAATAATTGGAGAAATCAAAATATTCTATCCTATTTTTTTATAAACAGGTAACGCCCGTTTATTGTGGTTTTGTAAACGTGGTTGCCGCTCTTAAAAGATTTTAGGCCATATTTCGACCACATCGCGGTATCGGTTCTGATTGCTGCGCTTTTAGAGTGATCATTTTTTATGGAAGGCAAACTTATTCTCATTGTCCGAGTAACGGTTACGGCGTAGCGCGTCGCCAGTCTTTCCTTGTTTAATAGACGCTTCTCATAGGCGGGAACGAAAAAAAGAGGCGGGAAGGAAAAAAAGGGTGGGAAAGAAAAAAGGCGGGAAGGAAAAAAGGCTAGAAAGAAAAAAGGCGGGAAAGGCAAAAGGCGGGAAGGAAAAGAGGCGGGAACAAAAATAATGCGGGAAAGAAAAAATGCGGGAAAGGAAAAAGGCGGGAAAGGAAACAGGCGGGAACGAAAATAAGGCGGGAAAGAAAAAAGGCGGGAAAGGAAAAAGGCGGGAAAGGAAACAGGCGGGAACGAAAAAAGGCGGGAAAGAAAAAAGGCGGGAAGAGAAACAGGCGGGAACGAAAAAAAGGCGGGAAAGGAAACAGGCGGGAAAGAAAAAAGGCGGGAAAGGAAAAAGGCGGGAAAAGAAAACGGCGGGAAAGGAAAATATCGGGAAAGAAAAAAGGCGGGAAAGGAAAAAAGCGTGAAAGAAAAAAGGCGGGAAGGAAAATAGACAAATTTTACCAAAATTTCTTGAATTTACTTTTTATATGGAGAAATCGAACAACAATGGAAAATGGTAGGCCCTATAACTATTCATATATGTTTCATTGCAACATCATACGAACCAAATTCGTTAAATATTTTATATGTTGATATAAGTTAATCAGGCAAAGTTTAGTAGTCACAGTCTAGATTTTAATAACCACCATAAACTAATTACACAATTATGAATCAAAGCCCAATTAACCAATTTAACTATAATTATTGACAACAACTAATTTTCCACCATACTCGCACAGTTTAATAACAAGTTTCACATTAATTTCCGAATTAATCAATTTTTTTTTGAATATATATGCTATGAAATTATCAACATAATGAAAATAATTAAATTGTAGAAAATCAGGAAAAAAGTAGGACAGTATAGATCATCGCTTATGTAAGGCTGCTTTCCTGATATGTCCACACTCTTTCCCCAAATCCATATAATCCAATTACATAACAAGATGCCGTGTACTCAAACGGATTCTAATCTATTGGCCCCGTAATGTAATAGACATTGTGCTGGTCGCAGTCTTCCTGGTGTCGTCCATGTCAACCCTTCACAATCCTTTACTTATGGAAAAAAATTCCACGAACTCATAAATCATTGAACGCTATGTTAAAGTCGGGTGAATCAAGTGAAAACCTACTGGCGAATATCGCCGAGGGGGTGCTCACACCTGGAGTTGCTACTCAACTCGATCCGGTTGAAAAACCACTAGGACCAGTTGAGAAGACGTTTTTGTTGCATGCTGAGAGAGGTGATTGTGCTACTGTTCGAAGGTAGATATTTTTAAAGTTTCAATTTTGGCAGATTTTTAAAAATATATTTTAATGTGTGTATACGCTCATGCGGCTTAAAGAAATTATTCCCCCCGAATTGTAAATTCACGGGGCTCTACTTAAAGAGCTTTACTGAGTTTCCCAGTAGAGTAAAAGTAACACACAAGAATACGGCACGAGTGCGTGGTGTAGGATAAAATCAGAAACTGATTTTATTTTAAATAATCTTAATCTAAGTATGGGGGAGAGTGAAAAGCTCCCACGCACATATACAAGGGGTGGAAAAACTCCTAGTACATGAATTAGTATTTTTTGTTCATGAACTTATATAGGTAACCCTCGTTTAGGGCGACTATGAAAATGGACATTTAGTTTTTAGAAAGATTTGAGACCCTTCCTTTGAAACACGCGGTGCCGGTTTTTATAATCTATTCCTGTTGTATAATAGCCATATTTCAGTAATGAGTTTGATTAGGAAATAACATAAATATCCTACGGGTTGTCATATCCCTATTAATGGACACGTAGTTCTGGGCAAGCCAGTGAGGAAATGTGCTCATAGTAATAGCTCATAGTAATAACTATAATTGCTGCGTGTTCCAGTTTTTTTACGTCTTTGCACTCCGTTGTGGCAGTGCGACCTGTTATGAGTGACGTAGCTTTTCTTTGATAACCTGTAAATTTGTCATTACACACACACACACACACCATCACCCACATGATTATTATGACACATAATAATCGCAAAAAAATTTAGTGTGCAACTCGCATGGGATGCCCTTTCCTCACTTGTATGTTTTGTATGTTTTGTATGTTTTTGTATGAGCAGCATTCCATACTCGTTGCACAATGTACTATAGTTTAGTTTAGAAACTGTTTTTGCATTTGAATTGGAAGAGTAACTTGTAAGATAATCAATAATTAACAAATTTAATTATTTTCCAGGTTAATCCATGAGTACAAGAATAACCCTACAGAATTAGACATAAACTGTGTGGATCCTTTAAATCGTTCTGCATTAATAGCAGCCATCGAGAATGAGAATATTGAATTAATTCGGCTGTTATTGGATGAGAAGATTAAAGTCAAGGTATATTTCTTTCATACCCTTGTACTTCCACGTTTGGGTTCTCTAAATTCAACCTTGTTTTCCCTTTTGGTCTTCTAGTTAATAATTGCCAAGGGTTCCATCATTCCAATCCTACAACCTACAATCATAAGTGAATGCTAATAAATAAATGCTAATAACAACTATTATTCTAGTTCACAAATTTGCAAAACATGATGTACAGCGAGTATTAGATTAGGGCAGAATTTTTTAAATACATATTGTAAAGTTCACACACGTAGTCGAGAGTTTACGTTGCCTCGAGAGAATCACTAAAAGTTGACGTGTTCATTTTAGATGTTTTATTTCTCGTTTCTCGAGTCGCACTTCTTCAAACAATTACCTACATTCTGTCAATTTGAACCACAATAAAGTAGACGTGGATTCGAAGGAAATATTTCCCCTCCTACGATAATTTCTTTCGCATTATTTAGGTGTGGTCTCGAAGAAGTATTCAAAGGAAGTAATCCAATTTTTGACATATTATCTATTATATTATTCATTGGAGTAGAATATAATACACAGGAAGGTTCAGAATTAATATAGTCAATATAACAAACTTGTTTTTATGAAGGCACACATAGGTCGAGTGTGGCAGAAGTATTGAATAGGCGTGGCCTCGAAAGAATCACTAATTTTACTCTAATTTTAAGCGAAGAAATGCAGACACAGTGTGCGTGTGCAGCAAGTCAGCACAGCACATAAGCTCGGGATTCCCCGTGAGATATATACACAGCGCATGTGTTCAATCACAGTAGCATTTAGTAGAGTGCAATAAAATAAAAAAAAAACTTATTTTGGAAAACCGTGTAAAAGCGAAAACGCGTAAAACAAGTACCGTGTAAATCGGGGGATAGGTGTATTATCTTTGCCACTGGAAACACTTGGCACGTTTTCAAATCAGAACAATCTCCGAATTGTT
>WSZQ02069602.1:0-14457 GCA_019419845.2 Weissflogia rhopalogaster
GTTGTGGGTGAATAATATTCACCCGGTGGATTGCCCACCTCGGGGAATCGAACCCCGTACTCCTACGTGGTAAGCGATGGTACCAGGTGGCCCAGGTGGGCTGGGATGATAATAATAATAATGTGAATCTTTCGTAAGTCAGGCACAACTGTGACTGACTGACTGACGGACACAACTTTGTACGAAAAAAAATTCAAAACTAGTTATGAGATAGTTGATAAAATATTCGATCAAAATTGTAAACAAGTTTTTAATAATATTTTAGTTTATAAGTAGCTGTGAGACTTGTTTAATGAATTCCTGTTTGGTATGTCTGCAATTAGTCTAATTGTAAGAGTGAAACATTAAAGAGACGAATTTACGGTTGCCGAAGCGTTGGTATGGTAAATCGTGGTGTTGTAGAGAAAAAAAACGCACGCATTTAAATTCAATTAGTATGCGTGTCGGCTGTGTACATTCCAGCAAACAAAAAATTAAATTCACTATAGGAATTGCCTAAAAAAACCAAGAAACGCACGCTACTACAGCAGGCAGCTGGGTTTGATGTTGTGGTAGCGATCCACAACACTATCATAACTTAACCTTACAAAACCAATATTAATCATAATCTAGATTAACCTCTTTTACTTTATAACCTATTCTCAACTAAGTGAACTTAAACCAATATAAGATACCAATTTTAACCTCTGAAACATCTAAAGACCATCACAAATTTCTATGATTTTATGGAAAAATAACCAAGAAAAACTTAATTCTCCAACTCACAACAACTCCAAAATATATTGCTTTTAGTAATTTCATCCTTAAAAATCTCCCGCAATCAGAAGATAAAATATTAATATTATAACATGTTGGGAACCAGTATTATAGTATTTTCTTATTTGCATCATCAGACATCTAATTAATTAATTGAATTACCTGTCTTTAGCCATATTTGACGTTTTTGCAGTCCGTACGCCTAACTTCACAGATTGATGAATCAAGATGCCAATTAAAGTTTAGTAACTTTAAACGCTCTTAAGACACCTTAAAACTTGAAATTTTTATGATGATTAATTGTCTTACTATCAGTCAGACAGAATGCACTAACTATTAACATTTTCCACAATTTTTATATTCGTGAAAAGTGTATTATATTTCTTCAAGGGAATATTCTTGATATTCTTGAGTAAAAAGCACAAATATAGTTTGAATAGAGTATTGCAGGCGTAAAACGAACTTCTACCCTTAGCGAACTTCCACTTGGATTGTTGTGATTGTTCTACGTTGGTAACTGAGACCCTTAGGGACGCGTTTCCTTAGGGACACCACAACACAAGGTTTCGCACTCAATACACTGTCAAACTTGCTTCAATAAACAGAGGAAATTATTTTTTTGTTGGGTTTTTGAGGGTTTTGAAGGATTTCAAGGGTTTTGAAGGGTTTAATTGAATTCACAAAGGTTTACACGTTTTTTTAAAGGTATTACTAGATTTTCTTAAAGTTTATTAGGTTTTCTTAAGGTTTTAAAAGGTTTTGTAAAGGTTTTAGTAGGTTTTGAAAGGTTTTAGTAGGTTATATAAAGGTAATATTAAGTTTTTAAATGTTATATCAGTTTTTTAGGTTAGGTTAGGCTTTATTAGGTTTTGCTCTATTTTATAAACTTTTACAATCTTTATAAAGTTTCCAATCATTGAATTTTTAGAAAATCAATCGTTTTTTTTAAGCGATAAACATCGATTATCTCTATTTAAATTTAAATGTTGTGAATGTAAAGTTCCTGTCAGAAATAGATGCGTGTGAAACTACTGCAAAGCGTCGTCGTACGGACGCGCACGATACGCGGGACGAACGTAAACTGACTGAATTTCGTCGAGGCAGCCAGCAGCAACAGCAGGCAGCAGGGGCCTGCTGCACTTTCTTGCGTTACCTTTCCCCACCTAAAATGCGCCTACTGCCCACAATACCTGTCTGTCTCTGCGTTGCCTTTGCAGCCATAGTCTTTCGCTACGTATGTGTATACATATGTGGCATACGTGCGGCTGTTTTGTGTGAGTGCGTGGTCACTTCGTTGGCCTGCTGCTGGTTTGGTGGGTTCCGCGGGCGTTTGAATCGTTTGAATGTCCGGCGCCCGGTTTTCGTTCGTTGGCGTTACAAACTTATAGTCAAACACGCGGAATTCGCACGCATGAGATTGAAAGGAATTTAGTTTTTTTTAGGAAGGATTTAAGCATAGATCATTTATATCGGGGATGTATGTTTTGTGTGAATATGTGTGTGTGTGTGTGTGTGTGTGTGTTCGGCAGTGTGTTTGCGTGGGTGTCTAGACTAAATTTTAGATTGTTTCCCTACTCATACGTTGAAGACGGACGTACGAACAGGGATATGAAGATATCTGATTGTGAGCGTCCCCCCTGCTGATATTAGACTGTAGGAAGGATGAGTGGGTTGGCAAGGTTATATTGAGATGTGTTTGATTTTTTGTGGGTATTCTTTTTGAATGTGGATTTCGGAAAAATGGGCGAGGTACAAAGAAAATTATTCTAATATATGATTGTTACATCGGATATACTGATATTTTCTAAAAAAACTAGTGTCGTCATCTATTCCACAAGGAAAAAAAATAAAATACTATGATATAATATTAAAATCTAACAATTTATAACAAATTTCATGATAATGATCTCTTTCTGAAACTTTTTTCTTTAATTTCGCACGTTAGGATGTCAAAAAAAAACGACAATGTCGGTATATAAATATCGATTTATGCAAATTATAAATCGATATTTATCGATAGAACGTCTGAGTTTTTTAACGTGAAAACTTTAAATATCTCTAGAAATAAGCCCTCTTCGAAAAAATTGCTAATAATCATTGCTCGCCGTAACTGTTAAATTTTAAATAGATACCCGTATTTTTTATATACAGATTCGAATTGTACGACTTGTACGAACATTTCTTTGTAGTTGCTTCTGTAAGCGATAAAAATCAATTTCATGAATTTATTTTCCAGTGTAAAAATCGCGCTATTTTTTTTCTTGGCCTAGAACACAATTTATTATCACAGATATACCTAGTAATGATTGCAGTAAATGTTTGAAATGATATTCGTCGATTTCAATGCATATACAACTAACCCTCGATATATGCGGTCTTTAAAAAATACGTTTTTGAATATCGCGATTAAATGTTCTGATCTCACCGATAAACGGGATATTCAAAATCGTGTTTTTTTGAGACCGTGTTAATCGAGGATTACTTGCACTTGCACTGAAATCGACGGGCATAATTTTGAGCATTTACTGCATCCATTACCAGGTATATCTGTAGCAATAAACTGTGTACTAAAGCAAGAAAATAATTTAGCCCGATTTTTACTTTGGAAAATAAATTCATATAATTAATTTTTACCGCTTACAGAAGGGACTACAAAAAATGTTTCGAACAAATCTTACATACCTTTAGTTTAGTACAAGTTTTTCGTAGAGAGCATATTTCTCGAGACATTTAAAGTTTTCACGTTATTATCTATATAGCTCAATTGTGACTAGACCAGTGATGGCGAACCTATGACTGGCGTATCAGATACTGGTCCAGGAAAGTTTTGGTCGGACACATTCTGCATTGGAGGTCAAGGAACTGCTACAAATTTTAAAGACAACTTAACCAACGACTTCAAAAAGGTTCACCAACACTGATGTAGACTTTGATAGATATGCGAAGAGCGGCTCCGTTGAAGAACTCGTACGGGAAATAGGAAGGAAAACGGAAGAGCCGGAAAGGCAGAAGAGAGTGAACAGCAGCACTTATAACCCAAAATTTGATCGAGTGATCGAGGTGATCGAGTGATGATTCCTTGTTGATGTGTGAGATTGATATATTTATAATTTAACAATATATTGTTATAACTTAATTCTTTTAAATATTAAACTTTTATTAAAATACTTTTTATAAAAGCATAAAATTGGGTTTTTAAACAGCAATTTAATCTTTATTAAATACAAAACTCTACCACTGTACACTCTAATTCTACACTTGTAATTAAATTAAATATTTTATCGCAATTTCTTGTAATGTTTTCCTGTTTCTACTCGTAGAAATTAGGATTACCAACGGTAAATGATGTAATTATCCCATTTATCCTCAGATTACTAACTATATACTACAAATAATACTACAAAATGTATAATTTCGACAATTTCGCAGCACTCCAAAGCGTTTCATGTCAGTAAATCAATTAAGTTCAAACAAACTGACCTGGACTGTAATCAAATATTTGCGTTAGATATGAAACACCCATGCAACCCCTTTGCCAGAAATTCCACACAAGCCGACTAATAATAATAACTCCCCTCAAAGTCAACAAGATTCAACTTTACGGTTAATTATCGCCGGCGTACGCTGGTATTGCGCGAGCTTTGATTACGCGAAATTCCTCGCATATCAAAATATCTAAAGTAACTGCTCTGAATAATTGAATAAATTCATGTGTGTTGTGTGTGTGTGAGTTGCGTTATGTCAAGGCCCAAACAGCACCTGGGTGAAATTCAACGGGAGGAGTGAAAGTGAGCGTTAAATATTCACAGGTTTCCTTGACCTTTTGCAGCTAGGAACGGGCCGGAAGTTGCATCCGCCGTACGGGAGATAAAGTTGATTTCTCCCAACGCCAGCCGACACGAAACGGGTGAAATTTTAAACAAACGGACATGTGCGAATCCGCATTGCAACACTCGCCCACGCATCGCCAACAAAACAACAAAAGTGAGTTTTGCTCTATTGATTTTGTAAGCATGTTTGAGCTACTACGTGCTATGCAACTTCATTTACATTGAAAATCGTCGGTTTTAATTTAATAGAGAACGGGAGGTAGATTTATGCAACCCTGGATATAATAATCGTTTTTTCGTTATTTTTTAATGTATAGCGGTTGTTTTTTAGTTTTTTTTTTACATGAAGGTGCTTAGTTTTTTTACGTTTGACATTGACATTTTCCAAAAGTATCATTTCGCAAAAGTTTGATACCAGATACCAGATACCAGATATCAGATACCAAATATAAAATACCAAATACCAAATATCAAATACCAAATACCAAATACAAGTATTTGAACACTTGCGGGGGAGGAATTTTCAAATTTTCTTGTCATTTCGTTGTTTTCCAGAGAATTTTAGCGTATATTTCATTTGATTAAAAACTTTCATGAAATTGCGTGGTTTCCTTTACTTTGACAGCTATGACAGATGTTCATATTTATTGACTTTGATCATTTTGATTTTGATGGACATGTTTTAGCTACCACTAGTTATGCAACTTTATTTACATAGAAAGTCGCTAGTAATAATATAATGAAAAATGGAGGAAGAACATATGCAACCTGAAGAACGAGTTCATAACCCTGAATAAAAAACATAAAACATATAACAAGGATAATAATCGACTTAATAATCTTTTCACTTATTAAAAAATACTAATTTTAATCAATATTTTTAAATAAATATAGGCAAACAAAGTTACATTATTTTTGTTTAAAATGAGACATAATGCGACATCTATAAAGTAATTTTCAAACTATCAGAGATGTCGCTAAAATCGTGAAACGCCTGTCAACTGGTGGTGCTCCTCGCTCCTGTGTGCACCAACCAAAAACAGAATCAGCGGCTCCAGCGCGCGTACGTTATTATTTGAATTCGGCCTCACCGACGTGAAAATCGGCGACGGTGCAGGTGACCATAGTGCAGTGTTCCATCCACAACGTGTTTCATAGCCGTCAGTGCGGTGAAAATGTGCGCAGCCCACGATTAATTCTAGTTTCGATAAAAGCGCGCGACGCACGAGTGCTGCCCGTTTGGCGGGGTTTTCCGTGTGCGTGTGTTGCAACCGCCTCTCCAGCACGACAACCGAAAAACATTGCAATGGCTACAACAACATTGAAGTCATCGCCATCAAGCTAGGCCCCTTCTGTACTTCCCTACTGGATGTCTACGCGAAGATGAACGAAGCGTGAGACAGGTGAGAGGCCATTGTTTTCCCTCGTCTTCCTCCATAGGCCTGGCACTAGGTCCACCTGCCTTGGCGATGCCGACGTACGATTCGATCGACGTTTTGTTTGTTTAACCGTTTCAGTAGTGCCACTTGCACACCACGATGGCGGGTGTGAATCGTCTGAGGAAGCCGTCGACGCCGCCCGCGTGCGTCGTGCCCGATTCGACGACGATTGTCGACCGTGTCGCCGCTGCTGCTGCAGCCAGGGTCGAGTTCGTCGGTGGGCAGGACGTTCTTTTGAAGAAGGATGGGAAGTACTACTGCGGCACGGTGGTCGAGGTGGATGGGATTCGCGAGCAGTGCTTCGTGAAGTTCGGCGACAACACCGACAGCTGGGCGTGCTTCAAGGATCTGGTGAAGCTCAGCACGCCCAAGGATCCCATGTGCGTCGTGTGTCGTAAATCGGCGCCGAATGGTGGTGGTGAGATTAAGGAGTGCGATAAATGCAAACGTGCTTATCATCATCGCTGTCATTTGCCTGCGATACCAACTGATGATAGAGATGGTAAGTGAACTTTTCATTCATCTATTGATACTTAATAGATAGCATTAGGGGCAATTTTTGCATAGCAATAATTATCGATAATTTTGTTCGATTTTTTATGCCTAGCATAATCAGTTTTTCTGAAATTGTCACAATAAATTACATTAAGTAAGTAGAAATATTAATAAATTGATCAAGTTATCTTACATTAACTTGTCTTAGAGGGCATTGTAATGAACGAGATTTCATGAATTTGTTTAGAAAACTTTAGTTTTGGAAATTTATATATTTAATATCAATAGAATTTGATTGAAGTTAGATTTTCTTTTATTGAAAATCACATATTTTATTCTAGCATTGAAAAATTGACAAAACTTGAAATAAAACTTAAAATGCGCCAACTAATTCTCAGTTAATTACGAGAATTAACTGAAATATTATCTTTCCACAGATGCCTATTGGGTATGTAAACGATGTGTTGACAACGAACCTGCCAAGACTAAAAAACGTGCAGTGCAAGGGTACATTGGTAACACGGCTCTGCAACTTTGTAGACCATTGCCCTATGATGTAAGTTTTTCATAATTTATAAACATTAATTATATAAGATTAGGTTCTAATATTAGATTGTTAAAAAGTCAGATAAAATGAAGTATAATTAATTATTGTTTGTCTTCTAAACCAAATGTATTAAAATTTTCAGTCGGAATCTTTAAATTGGGACACATATCATCGCATTAACAAACAAGAGACGTACTGTTATTGTGGGCAACGTGGCGTCTGGGACGAGCAAATGCTGCAGTGCACCAGGTGTCGTCAGTGGTTCCACGATGCGTGCATCGACTGTCTCCGCTTTCCACTATATCGAGGCGATCGTTTCTACGTCTTTGTTTGCGTCAACTGCAACGCTGGCAAGGAGTTTGTGCGTCGGCTGGAGCTCAACTGGGTTGATTTGGTCCACCTGGTTCTCTACAACCTCACATCGTACAAGTCGAAGAAGTACTACGATTTGGACGCAGTTATCATGCCCTATTTAGAGGAGAATTGGCATGCATTACAACTTTCACCAAAGGTACGTAATTAAACAAATAAGTTATATTTGTTACATAATTTAACATTAACATATTTTTTAATTTTTTGCATTGGACATTGAGGGGGTCTTTTTAAAAATATTTTTGCCATGTTTTTTTTTATTATTTCCAAATAATTTCTTTCCAGATGTTCAGCACGAGTAAAGAAAACCGTCGCGGATTAATACTCTCGTCGTTAGCGAAGAATCGCAACCGTTTTAAATGTGGACGCGAGATTAAAAAGCGCACAACGATCTGGGGTCTTCGCGTACGTTTGCCGCCCCCAGTGCCTATGATTTCGCTGCCGCCGACGGTGCCGGTGAATGGTACGGAATTGAAGACCCGCTGGGCGGGTAATCTCCAGCTGCAGTACCTACCATACGTGGAGTCGGCTTCTGTAGTGCATATATCCACAGATGTAATGTCTGGTGCGCATTATCAGGACGATGAGCATGGTCTCTCTGAAACAGAATCGCCATGTCCGAGTCCGAAGAGCGATGAAGCTGAAGAGTACACTGCAAAGAAGGTTGCACTACCAGCGACTACATTCCTCCAGGGAGCTGTGAAGAAAAGCGTTCCCTTCCCGAACATCAAAGGTAATCTAAAACAAAAGAAGCGGCTGCTTTCGTTGAATAGCAGGAAGAGGGATAAGATACTACGCCGTGCGAAACGGAAAGGCACAAAGGAACCAACGCGTCGTCTCACTCGACTTAGCCTCGATAGCAACAGGTGTAAAAGGGAGTCGAAGGAGCCCTTGACTCCGCCCACGTCCGTTTCGGCTCCACCCACCCCACCCAATTCCGGTTCGAGTTCGAATGTACACTCGGAGTTATCGATGGATTATAATGACGGCTTCGTCTTGGTTAGGAACAAGAAGGAAGATCTGCATACGCCATGTGATACATCCGGTGACGAGACAAGCTCGAAGAGTACCTTAGATTTGATTATACCACCGCCGAAGGATTTCGAGGGGAAGAATAATCCATTCAGGGCATTCCCCCGTGTCGACGATGGCCGCCGACGGCGTAGTAAGGACAGCATCACTCTACCTCTGCCTCTAACTGCTGTTATTCCTGGTAAGCCTATAAAAAGACCGCTAAAACGACAGCTAAGCGAAAAAGACATCCGCATCGGACCAAACGGCGAAGTAAAACGACGGCGTTTGCGCCGAAGCCGAGGTGATCAATCCTATGCGACGACAGGTGGCGCTACGGCTAGCAAAACAGCTGCAGTCGTGCCCGCTAAAGCCGATCCCGATTGGCAGACGCATCAGGCGAATTTGATAACGAATTGCGTTGATTACGCTTTGAATGGCCGAAGATTACGCCAGAGACACGATCGCAATCCGCCGGAAAAGAAACCGCCAACGCCCAAGCCGAGTCCAGTGAAGACCGAGCCCGACATCTCCATGGACGAACTGAAATCATCCGTGCATAGTTACTTCGGCGCAGCGACGCGGATTCAAGATGGCGAACGCTTCGTAGTGCGAGCGAAACGTTTTGGACCTACGGGAAAACTCGAGTATTTACTGGAATGGGAAGGGGCATGATTTTCAATGAATCCTTGTCCATACCTAACTAAACAAACATAGGAATATAACGTAGGTAAACGAAAAATATTTTGCTAAAAAAGGAGACCTATATATGAAGCTAAAGTTTAGAGAGAAGTGCTTGTTGAAATTGAAATTTGTTAAGAGTGAGAAAAGGCGTCGAAACATTTAACATTGCAACGTAATCAGGGATAACACGAATAATCTAAGGCCATGGCCTAGTGATTCTCTTTGCTAATGAAAAAGGCGGGAAAATCACTTTAGATAGTTTATGGCTTAGGAAACTCGGCATATTCGCTTTTTTTGTTTAATCGAATTTAGGGGTAAACTAGAGGGTCTTTCATTTAAATGCGAAGTGCCTTGCAAATAGGCTGAAAAAATATTTGCATGAGTTTTATCCGATTTTTGAAGTTTTTTTTAGTGCGCATGCCCGAATGACGCATGCGTAAACACACGACACATGAAACAAAATCGAAATGTGAACGAATCATACATAGAAGCTAACTATTTGACATGTACTGATTTATTTTTAACCACGTATTTCCTGAAAGTGAATGTATTGTTGTCTTGACAAAAGATATCAGGAAAAACATTGTACATACTACGCCTAGGTTTAAGGTACTTTGGCTAAGGTTATTTGTTGAAATTGCGTCGAGCCGTGTGTGCGTTTTATTCAAATATGTTAAGTTTATGTTTAAATTATTAGCACCGAAGATGAAACCTGGGGATTTCGAAGGAAGATTTGTTCTAAGAAGCTGAAAGGAATGAAGCAGGGCACAAGGTAGGCGAATAGGAAACGAAATCAAAAGAAAGATATATGTATATATCTTTATAGCAGAGCTATAAACGACCCTCGAAATGTTTAAAATTTGATGGAAATTGTTGTTTGAATGTTTTTTTTTTTAATGTGACTACTACATCGAGTTGCGAATGCGTGGCGCAAACCAAAAATGTTCCTCGATGTCACTTTGGATGTATGAAGAAGGGACGAATTACTTCGGATAACTGTATTTAGTCTAATCATCTATTTTTATATCACCTGTAAACTCATCCATCAAACAAATGTATTACTCCGGAGTAGACAAATGGAAAATACTGCCAAAAAGACAGACGGACGAGAGGGTTCTGTGTGGATAATGCTATATAAACACTGCCTGTTTACATGTTTATGTTGGGTGGATGAAATTGTGGGAATTTTTTTCAACTACAACCTGCGTTTGTTTGCTGCAAACATACCGCTGGTCGAATTCTGTTTTGTTCGTAATTATTTGTTAGTCGAATGAGTTCCAAGACTGGGCATTTCTACGCATGATCAAAAACAAGTAACCCGGCTTGTTTACAGCATGGAAAATACAAATATTTCTTCAATTTGTATGTATATAAAGTTTATACAACAAATTACAACGTGTTTGATTTTTAGTCTATTGATAATATAAGGCGAGTACACATTTTTAGGCCAATGAAAAATTTTGGAAAATATTATATACAATGCAATTCAGCTTTAAATTATTCATAGTGTTGGTTAAAATCGTGTTTTAGTCGCTCTGGAAATGGAAATTGCAAAAGGGGGAGGAGCCAAACGTGTCTACCAATTCGTATGCATCTGTTACTATGGCACTTCGGATGAAAAGGGGAGGAGCCAAACAATTTTGATGATCAATAAGACTTCGAAAAAAGCAGGAGTCGACATTTTTACCGATAAGATCATTAGAAATTGACTGAAAAAGTTTGAAATATTTAAATTCAGTGAAAATAATTAATCTTTTTTAAAGGAGCCCAAGATGGGAAATGGGGGAGGAGCCAAACAATATTGTTGGCCAATAAGATTTCGAAAAATAGGAGGAGCCAACTGTTTAATACCAATTAGACTATTTGAAAGCTATTTAAATTCACTAAAAAGAAATGATCGTGGCTTCATTTTGTGTTACCTTCAATGAACCAACCATAAATGGGAGGAGCGAAAAGTATTGTGAACCAACAAGACAACTTGTTAGATTCATAGGATTAAAATTTGTCCATAAAGGGTAAAATTTTGAAAACGGGGAGGAGCCAAACATTGATATGGACTATTAACAATTTGAAAAGTAGGAGGAGCCAATCTTCCTCACTTTCTGAACACTTCAATCACTAAATTCTGTGAATTATTTTGATCCTGGCCCTATCTGGTGCTACCTTCAACAATGCACTCAGGAGGAGGGAGGAGCTTAAACTATTTTAACCAATGAATGATAAGACAACATATCCTAAAACAAATTCCCACAAGATGTTATTTGGTCTTCGGAATAGGAAAACGCATCGTCTTGCGTTTGTTTTTAGCATCAACAACTAGCTGAGCCTGTCGTTTGAGGTAGTTTCTCGTCGGTAAGTCATCATCATCATCGCTTCCTCCAGTGGCAGCTTTTAAACCCAAACAAAATTTGTTTATCCGCCATTTTGTAACCATACCATACACTTACCTTGTGCCGGTATCGGCGTGGGAGCACCAGAAGAAGTTGGCAGTGGTGTACGTCGAACTATATCATTATAAGTCTCCGGCAACCAATTACCTTCCTTTTCCTGGATCTCCTACAACATCGACAAGCTTGTATAAAATTGATTCAACTACTCTAACCTTACCTCGAGTAACGTCTCTACTGTAGCTCCCCTGGATGTGGTACGACTCTTACTCAACTGCAGGCGTCTAACACCGAGATTGATCTTCCTTATCAACTCTACCGCTGAAGTACGTTCAACCTCTGCATTCTCCTCTTGATACATACAGAGGTAAGTATTCAGGAGTTTATCAACGATTTTTTCAATAATTTTTGAAACATGATCAATTTCGGTTTGGTAATTACTCTTGGCAGTTTGTGCCTCTTCAATTTGCTTCCGAATATTATCCAAGTCGTCTATATTTTGCTGGCTACTCTTATCATCAGCAAATTTGAGCTTTTCAAGCTCTTGTTCCATGGCATCATACTTTCTTTGTTGGCGATTCTTGATATTCTCCTTCGTTTTACGAAGTGTCATCAGGCGTAACTGAGTAGTTGTCTGACCTTTAACTTTAGCAAGAACCTCTTCTATACAGGAACTCCCAGTGGCTTCGTTAAGTCTCTCTATGTCCTCTTTGAGTTGTTGTTCCGGATCTATAGGTTTATCTTCATCAAGGTCCTGCATTTCGTCTTCAGGATTTAAGTCTACATCCTGCGGCCTGTTTGAAGGTTTGGCCTGGTAGAAATGTTTTTCGAGATGGGCCAAGTCACACTGTCGAGCATCCACCAAACGTTTCCCTTCCATACTTTGCTTCTCACGCGCTGCATTTGCGGCAAGGACTTGTTTTTCTTCTTTATGAAGAGCATTTCGTGCTTCCGATCGTAGTTTCAAGGCTTCTTTGCTAACCTTCAATAAAGCGATTGAGTTACTAGCAAAAATTAACTCTCAGACGTAAAAAGATTTACCTGCTTAATTTTTAATAATTCACTATCCAACTGCTTCAACTCCTCTTCAATGTCCCCAATCTTACTCTCAAACTTAGAGGCATCTTCCTGAAGCTTCCATTTAATATCTTTATATCTAACTCGAACATGCTCAGCCTCTTTGATCTGAACCTGAACAGCGTTGATCCTATTCCGATATTCTTTAGCCAGGGTTTTATTCTTAGTCCTTTCTTCTGTATCTTCCTGAGGGGCATCTTTCTTAAGTACTAAATTTTGGTAGACTGTAGCTAGTTTCTTAAGTTTAGTTTCTTTCTGTTTATACTTGTAACTGAGAAGATCCAACTGTTTATTCCTATCGATTTGTTGTAAATCCAAGTGATCCACAAGATCCTTCAGACTTTTGTTAGTATTTCCAATAAGGGAAGACAGAATCTTCCTGATAGACTCCTCCACTCGACCTTTCCCCGATTGGGCAGTTCTACTTTGTGTCCTTACAAGGGGAGCTGATGTTGAGCCGCTTTTCTGAACACCACTAATTTGTTTAACTCGGGAACAAGGTGCTGAAGACACTGTCGCAGTAGGTAAATGAATTGGCACAGCTGGAAGTAGTAACCCTGCGAGAATATTACTTCGTTGTTCGTAGATTGATAGCTGCACCCTGGCAATCTCTTTTTTAAGCCTCAGGATCTCATCAGCGTCGTGTTTACTCTCGTTTGCGATCTCCTCGAAAAGCGCTTTTCGTTGACCCTCTAGAAAGTTGAAGACAGATAGGATTAGCTAGAATCAGGAAGTGATTTTTAAATGGAGGCGTCAAGTTCACGATCATCACAGACGGTGGATATTATAATTACGATAATTATACAAGTTAGATGTCTAATGAAAGGAATGCCGTAAGGCGCGAATGTGGTGAATACGTTTACGCCTTGGAATTGTATCTAATATCATGTACAATTAACGTGCTATAACGTGATGCGTATGTGATTGCCCCCAAGTGCCGTGGTACCGCTAAACTGTACGCAAGCTCGCCGGACTTAAACCACTTGGGATTTTCATATTTCACTTGTTCACATCCATGCAATCGTATGACGAGTGTTTGCTTTGTGTGTACACTGTATACAGTAATCGACATGTGTACTAACTTGAATTGAACTAAATACGACCTGCTGGGATAGAACTCACTAGGTGTTCCTAAAATTATATATCTGATATCAAAAGTACTTGAAGATAAGAACATGAATTTAGGGAGTTGTAGTATTTGAAAACACAGCAAAATTGAAGTTTTCAAATTTCCCTTGTTCCTTGTGGGTTATTTTTTAGATTTTATGACGTAGGCGTATAGTGGGTTGCCCATGTACTTTAAGACACACTTTGGGAATGACAGTATTTGACTTTGCTAACTTTTAATAATAATAATATTAATACTTATTGCAAAAAAGCAACAGGCTATCGTCTAACTTTTATATTTCCAAAAATCTAGGGTTTATGCGATTTATGCGTTCTTTTCTAACATTCCTGACGTCAGTATATAATGAGTTGCCTATATCAATTCATATATTATATTGATATTCAAATTTTTATTCGTTTCAATCTTTTTAAAAGGTGAAACTTTATTAAAAATTGACATTTCCCACGTTTGTTCTTCAAATATCTGTGGCATAACTGTTTTTTCTCAAATTTACTAACGTCTCTTTATAATGCGTTGCCTATAGTTCATCAGTAATAGCTTCTACTCACATTCGGCAGCTTAAAGCTTCGACTGAATGAAATATCAAATAAAATTCACCTGAGAAATGCTAAGTTTTTCTGAAATCTAGATAAGGTTTCAATAAAGAACCCTTATCATGACGTCAATGTACAGCGGGTTGCATATATTCGTTTATTTTCTTGTTTCTCAACTTCTTCCCAAATGAAAAGAA
>WSZQ02069624.1:0-23746 GCA_019419845.2 Weissflogia rhopalogaster
GATAGATAGATAGATAGATAGATAGATAGATAGATAGATAGATAGATAGATAGATAGATAGATAGATAGATAGATAGTTAGATAGATAGATAGATAACCTTTTATTTTGGCATTTAACATTAACTTTATAAAAACCATTCTCAAGTAGACTTTTACATTACATCAAAAAATAAATAAAACTCAACAATAATTTACTACTAATCTTTACAATCAAAATAAATAAATATAAAAATACAACTGTTGTATTCCACCCCACTCTATTCAGTCATACCTCTCCTTCGTTTCTCTTTCTCCTGCATAATTTGCCTCACTATTGTCACACTCTCCCCTCCCTCAACCCAACCACTCTCTTACATTCCCACCCTCCCAATTTATTTTGACCATTGATCAGACATGTGCTATCAACTTTATAATCACAACACAGTCTAGAGAAGTAATTTAAAGATTTTTTTGGAATAATTGTTTATCGAAGAGAATTTCAGAATAAATGTCTCCTTGAAATTTCCTGTGGAAAGTTTATTAATCAAGTCACCGTATATCTGATTATGGAGAATGAAAATACATTCTAGATATATTGTAAACAAAATTTAATATTTAAATATTCTTTTACATTTGCATCGTTACAATAAATCAAATAAATTCGTATACATTTAAAATCGAGACAATCCCAACAGAACAAACTTCTCCTTAAATTCCAACTTTTTATCATCCACTAAAAGTTTGTCAAGTCTAAAGAAAAACGATTCTCTCTTTTTGTGTGTAAAACTGTTTGTATTTTGCGTTCGGTGTTTGCATTTGTACACAAATTCGAATCGAGTTTTGCATTGGGACGCCTATTGGATTGATGTCCTTTTTATATCCGAAGTGGGTTTTGCAAGCCGACCGAATGGAGGCAAGCGAAATGGGATCCAGCGATCCTGGCTACGTGATACTTTTACATTTGCTTTACTTACTTCCCGCCGTCACAGCAACCCGTACGAAATGCAAAAAGCATTTTATTCGCGTGCAGTTGGCGCTGAACAGGATTAAGGCGACACAAAGAAGTTTATGTCCGTTCTTGAATAGATTGCATTTCTTTGAGTTAATTCTATTTACTTTTTGTCCTAGTCAAATTCACCAACAATAGCGACAAATTCCTTGGCAAACTTTAATTTAATATTTTGTTCTCTCACAGTGTCGGCGAAAGGATGTAATCTGCGCAATTACGCCTTAAGCATGAATTAAAGCATTAGAAACTGTCACAAGTAATGTTGGCTAATTAATCTCAGGAGGAGTATAACGTATGTGGCACCCCACGAACGTAGTTGTAACTGAGCTGGCCCGTAAAATATAAATTAATTCCGTTTAATTAGAACGAGAATTTAGTACGGTCACAAAAAGTTACGCGCTTAATGTTAATCGTTGTCATTTTGACTCTCTGCGTCCACAGCTAGAAGGATTATTAGTTAATATATTTTCAATTAAGTTGTAAAAATGTATTACATATTTTACATTGTAACGAATATTAACTATTTTTATTTGGGTAATTTGGCATCCATTCAACCAAAGTACCCATACAAAAATAGTTACAACTTTTTAATAGTAATAATATAATTGGTTAAGGATTGTTATACAAATGGTATTAATTTTATGCAACCCTTGATTGATTTAAGTTGCATAAAATGTTTAATATTTCTTATCGCTATAATAATATAGAAAATTGATGGTGAACTTTTTTGAAGTCGTGGGTCATATGTTATTTATAGACGTTGTGGTAGTAAGGGGTCACCCATTTCCAAAGGGGACTCTCACCAAATTATTTTTATTTCGATTGATTTGATTTATTTATCCAGACTTTATCATAGGCTTTTTTGTTTCGATTATTAATGTTTCGATTTTTTAGTAATTAGACTTCCGACGTTATCACATAATATCATATAATATGTGCAAAATATAAAGAGGAATGTGTTGATTTGTATGAAAACAACCAATAAATGCGTGGAATATGATATAACATGGTATAATCGATAGCTGCACAAAACCGATTAGAAGAATATTAAAACATTGTTAAATCACATAAAAAGGGGAATAAATTGATATATGTGGAATATTGTTTGATTGACGTATAAGGGTGAAAACCCCTATTTAAGTTCAGATTCAAATTTTCATAAAATAACTCATTTTAAAAGCAGTATAAAGAAATTTTATAGTAAAGGGATTGAAAAAAATTGGTACCATGAGAAAATAGAAGAATTGGACAGTATTTTGATGTTTGTTTCATCTTCATAGCTTTATATTTAGTATGAAAAAATCTTGAATAAAAGAACTCCTTGAAAATTGTGAAGAGCGCGCGCTCTTGGCGAGCGGACCGGCGAATAATTTTGGCCTACGTCAGCCTCGGTGCGATTAGATCGCCGCACAGTGGTTGGAAACGACTCTAATGTGCCAAAACCATTTGCGCCATTTACTCATTTTGAGGTACATTTTAAAACATATTTTTAGTATATTAAATTCTAATCTATCAACATGAAACAAGTGGGAAAATGTTCCTCAACTCTTCTACTTTAATCTGATTTATGGCGTTTTAAAATACATAATTTTATGAAAACTTCATTTTCAACTTCAATGTGGATTTTACACCCTTATCCGTTCTCGGGCGTAGTTGCCACATATATCAAATTGTTCCCTATTTAATGTATTTACATATGGTATAAATATGTTCCTGATTAGGACACTGGGAATTTCGATTTCGCCGGATATATAATTGAAAACATGGTTCCATTATATTTCACATACAAATCAAAGGATTGCTAATATTGCGTATATTCATTTCTAAATTTCATGTACGTAAACGCATGCATTTTATTCCAATACACTAAATATTTATTTGAATATATAATAGAGTATTTCTGTCATCCCATAAATAAGACATATTAATGATAAACATAGTAAACGAAGGTTTGAAGTGTATTCTAAATTTAGATCCCATTATTTGACTGTTGCGCTACGTATAAGTAATTGAAGTATCCATTATGATTACAAAAAAAACAATCCAGAGATTCAACATTTTTATAAACCTATTCATTAGAACATGTGCTGTATACATAAAAATATTTGAGTTTTCCTATGTTCTCAGTCCCACTGCGTTCTTAATTAAGTTTACATGTTTTGTATATTTTACTTATTCCTGCTGCTTGACTATTTTTATTATTTGAATTTAGACAGTCAAACTTTTAAATTGGAAAGTGGAAAATGAGTTTAGTCTTGCGATACAATGCATTAGGATCACACCAATTACCGAGACATTTCGATTATGGCAATAAAAATTTCATATTCAGATCTTCGTAATCAAATGAAATGTGTGCCAAATATAAAAGAAGAAAAAAACAGTACTGACGTACGTCTTCGACAAGTTACATTGTGCCGTTGACAAGAAAATGTCTCTTCAATTTAATTGAAATGAATGAATGAAATCATGTTTTCTATTATATATCTGGCGAAATCGAAATTCCCAGTGCACTAATCAAAAACATTTTTATACCATATCAAAATACATTAAATAAGGAACAATTTGATATATGTAGCAATTAGCCCCGAGAACGGATAAGGCTGGAAAATCCACATTGAAGTAGAAAACAAAGTTTTCATAAAATTATGTCTTTTAAAACGCCATAAATGACTGATTTATCATGAATCGATCGGGATAATATTCATATCAGATTAAAGTATAAAAGTTGAAGAACATTTTCCCACTTGTTTCATGTTGATAGCTTAATATTAAATATACTAAAAATATATTTTAAAATGTACCTCAAAATGAGTACATCGATCGCGCGTGCGACACAAGTGTGCGCGTAAATGGTTTTGGCGCATTACAGTCGTTTCCAACCACTGTGCGCCGTATTAGAAAATTGCGAATAGAAAATATTAAAAACCGTATTACATTTAAACATATTGGTATATAGTACGATATTTTCTTCTGCCAATATTGATTTCTTCTCGAAATCTAACAACGCCGTGGCATATCGGAAGCATAATATATCTTCGATGAAGACAAGATACCGGTGCAGTGTCTCCAAAGTGAATTTAACACTCCATAGCTGAGATGGCACTACTATGCCACCGCCGACAAGAAACCTCCCTCCAACGTGCGCGTGTTGTTCGCGGTACTTGCGCGTGCATCCCGCTATAAAGATGTGATTAAGAGTGGGCCGTAATCAAAGAGGCAATCAGCCCTGTATCCAACTAGTAATCTACGCGTAACGAAGTTACCGCGACGATATAGACGCCCGATGCCGCCACGCGTCCGCTTCCAGCTTCCTTCCACATCTCGTTTCGCCACCGCTGCCACATGCCGTCCCCCCTTCGCCGTTGCAAAACCCAACCCACCACGCCGACACACGAGCGCGCAATTCGCAATTATCGAGGAGCTGTTATCCGAACACTAGTTTATTGTATTAAATTTCAGGCGATGCTCGCTGCCGACGCGATTTTATCCAATTACGCTCAGCCTCGGTGGCAGATAGAAAATGACATTTCGTAGTTTGGGACAAAAAACCGGGCCAACCAACACCTTGCATACATGTTGCCCCTTTTGCACCCGGCAAATGCGTAACTCACTTAGTGCCGAACTTAGTGCAATATCGTCGGCTGCATTTTCGCTTAAAACTTGAGTTAATTTCGTAATTTGACGCCAGGCTTTTCGAATTTTGTAATTTTCGTTGTTTTAAACACACCTTAGTATGTTCGTTCTTTAATTGAGTATTGTTTGATTCATACTCATGGCTAAGTTATATTAATAAATGCACAATAATATATACAAGGCACAAATAAATTCAAAATAAATCATTCAAATAAAATGAGAAACGTTTATCTAGATCCTAAGAGCCTTCATTGAATGAGGTTCAAAATTCACTTGTTTGAATATTTTCAAGAATAATATCAGAATATGAACATAACTCCAAAAATTCCTACATATCACCCTATCCCAAATTGCCCAAATATAACACCATCATGATTTTCATAATTTGGCACAGCATAAATTTGTAGAATTTCTTGTAATCTTGTAATATTAAGGTAGCGTTTGGCAACGTGAGGGGCGGTTCTACAAAAAAATAGGAAATTATGTACTTTTCCGGATGTAGGTATACATAATGTTCAATATATAAATAATAAATAAATTTAAACTAATCTACATGACATATTTGTGCAAATAGTTTTCACTCTTTTCTGTTTTTGCCATCGTTTCTGCTTTCTTTTGGTCTATCCCTCTTTTCTCTATGTTTTGGGTAATCATTTCGTCCTAAGTTGTCTTGGGTCTCACCCTGCTTTTCTTCTTCATTCCTCTGCTTTGACCCCATCATCCCAGTTGTTTCTGTTCTATGAAATTGTCTATACTTTTCATCTTAAGTCTTTTCTTTATTTCGCCGCTCCTGATTTTGTCTAATAGTTTTAGTTCGCATGTCTTTCTTAAATACTAAATCTCCATTGTTCTTATATTCATCAAGTCTCTTTTATTTAGCGTCCACGAATCACAACCATATGTTAGTGCAGGTCTATCATTATTTTGTACATTCTGATCTTAGTTTTGGTTGGTATTTCCTTTTTTGTCTAGAATGTATTTGTACATTGCGAAGTACAGTTTGCATTCTTGCATTCTATTCAGTATCTTGATTTCTATTACTTTGAAGTGTGAGGCTAAGTCAGGCTAAGTTTTTCAAATTTGTTTGGCTGAAGATTTTTAGTGAAATTTAGAAAATTGGCGTTCAATACCATTTTTTCCCAAAGTATGGGTCGCAGATAAATTCAGCAGGGTCGCAGCATTAATTGTAAAACCACAAAAAAAAACCTTTAAAACTCGTGCAGAGCAGCGGTCAAAAATTGCGAAATGCTGAGATTGTATTTAGTAATACACTTAAGTGCAATAATGCAAGAGAAATCAAATATAATGTGGGTTGCATAAACGTGAATTATCTTGAAGCGGCGAAAAAATAAATTCATTGCTGTTTATTACCTGATCTGATCTTACAATTAGTTTTGGTTGTTATTTCCTTTTTTTGTTTAGAACGTATTTGTACAATGCGAAGTGTAGCTTGTTTGTATTACATATTTTTGCATTATATTCTGTACCTTGATTTCTATTACTTTGAAGGCTGACCCCATGGTATTTGTATTCACCCACTTGTTCGATTTGTTTATTGTTTATAACTATATTCGTCGCATTACATTTTGGTTTAGTTCGTCGTGCTATTCATTTAATTTTTTTTCTGTAGGTCGTCCTTTGACTTTGCAAATATCGCTGTGTCATCATGCTGACGTTTCGAACTCATCTGATTTTAGATTTTTACTTACAGCTAGGTTTCTTGTGCTTTTGTGTGTGACGCTACATGAGACATAATTTATTATAATGAAACTAATTTTGTTTCCTTTAGCTAATTATAGCTATTTTTGGGATACATTTTCAAGTACTACTACATTTCTAGTTTCCCAGATAATGGCACTTTATCTTCGAAACATTTTCGCCTATTCCCAGTTCGGTATATAATTATAGCGGATCTATTATGATCCGCATAATAGGACGTGAAAAGATCACAAAAATCGCGGACATGCCTATATGTATTCAAATATTTTGTTTGCACTTTTTTGTTGTAACTTACAGATGCTAAACTCTTCTAGTTTCTTAGGAAACCAGACATTTATGTCTCCATATGAACATTCCAATGCAAAATTATAAACTTTGATCAGCTCCACAAGCCACGAAGAGAATCGCAAAAATCGTGGAAATGCACATTTGTATTGACCCAAGTGATCTAATTATGAGTCATATTTGTAAAACACAGGTGCTACCATCGAAAACTAACCTCGCATAAGAAACGCAAACAAATTTTTGTATCAAGATTTTGTAGTTGAGTGCAGTATAGATGAGCGGTCTTCATCTTTAAGTTGGCATACATCTTGACTTAATTTCATAATTATACAAGAGTCTGTTCGAATTTTGTAATCTGCGATACATCCGTGTTTAAGATACACCTTTCTTGGCTGTCTCATTAATTGAGCATTGTTCGAGCAAACACTGGTCTCCTTCATCACAGTGTCGATTTCGAGAAAATCGAGGAAATCTTACTTTCTTGAGGAGTTCTTCCCTGCCCCATGTATTCGGCAGCGTTTGTCGATTTAATTGCGTTTCGCTCGCCCAACTTTATGAATAATTCACTTGCGACTGCACACGGTAATGTTTTGCCGAGAACGGCGACGAAAGGTTGTGCGCAAAACTTGCGCATCTATCTATACATAAGAAAGTTCGCCGAGCAAAAGTTAGGCCCGAAATGAGGGCCTAATTTCGCCTTGAATAATCGCAAAAGCGAATCCCATGTGCGTTCAAGTTACCGCCGGCGCCGTCTGATTCGCAAGCAGTAGATTAAAACTGTTAATCAATTTAAGGCTGTCGATTTGTTCGCGGATTTGCAATTTATGCTGTTTAATTAATCAGAATGGAGGAGATAAATAATTCAAAAAATGCAAAGGAGATGAAAATGTCATTTGACATAGTTTCACAGTTTGCTCTACTTTAGTCTGGCTAAGTTTTTCGAATTAGTTTGGCTCAATAAAAATCAAGAGATGTTAATATTCCAAATCGTTTTACCAACTCACATTACCGACTACATAGAAATCAATGGTTAAGAAGCGACATTAAATTAATAGGAGGTGATAAAATTTTATAAAAGTAGTCATTTTCAAGAAATCAACTTAAAAGGTAATTGAGCAAGGACATTTTGTATATATTTTATGAATTATATTGATTTTTCCACCCAAAGCGTAGAAAACTTGTTTGTTACGTAATAAGCAAATTGAGAAACAAACAGAGAAACAGTAAACTGCATATTACGCAAGGACATACACCTTTCTTCCGTGATTTTTTTTGGGAAATTCCGAAAATTAAAAAAAATTAATTGCCTTGTTTGGTGAAGAGCTAATAATAATAAGTGAAGATAAAACAAATATCGGGCGTTCAATATCATTTTTAATGATAAGCTATTCCAATGTTTCCCAAAAATGGGTCGCGGATAAATTCAGCAGGGTCACAGCAATAATTGTAAAAACAAACAAATCTTTTCAAATCTCGTACAGGGCAGCGGTCAAAAAATTGCGAAATGCTGAAATTGTATTTAGCAGTACCCTGAAGTACAATAGTGCAAGGAAAATAAAATATAATGTGGGCTGCATAAACGTGAATTATCTTCAAGTTTATAAGCCTTGATGTTAGTGACATCGTTTATGATTTATAAAGGTTTATAAAGGCTACGTCGAAATAGAGAAACTTGGGAAAATTACAGACCGAACGTATAACATTCTATGCCAACAGAACTATAACTAAAATAATAGAAATAATTAATTCAAATAGTAAAATATGGATATATCCTGAAGAATAATGACAAAATGATAACAAAAAGGGCTATTTAAAATAAATAATAATAATAATAACAGTGGTTCAGAGAGAAGGGAATTGCACAAAGCGAAGAACGACAACAAAAATGAAAGGCGACGACTAAAATGCATTGACAAATAAACAAATAAAGAATATACCCATAGTTTCAAATTAAATCTGAATAAACATAAGTCTTTGGAGTACTTTCCTGTGGTGAGATTATGAATGACGGAAAAAGAACATAACACCAGAAAACAGTAATACTTTGGCGTGTCCCATAGAAAGAGGCCGACCAAGGAATACTTGAGTTATGGGATATCTAGACGAAATTTACAAATAGAAGAACCACGAATAAAGAACTGAAGAAGGAAAGTATACAATTTTATAGAGACAATTTACACAGAACCGCAATAAGAAAAAAAGATAGCCCGGCACACTGAAGAAGTTAATATTAAAAAAAAAAAGATGGCAATCGGATATATAAACATAAATGTGGATAGGAAAAAACAAAATTAGAAATCTGGATACAATTTTCAAAGTGTGTAACTTTGAAATAAATTAACTTATATTATGTAAATGACACCTATTTTTTTATCGCTTGAATAGCGTTTGGCGCTTTCCAAATAAGTTAGCTTTTCCCCGCCTGCTCCTTGTTAGGTCCCGCTGAACCTGAATTAGCGTGAACTATCGATTTCTGGCTTGAGTTGCAGGCCCATCACCCTCCTCCTTATTTTGGACTTGGGAAAGTGTGGAGTGCGCGAGCTTAATTACGGCGTTGCCGGGAATCGAACCCAAGCACGTACGCGTCAGATCCAGTGTGGAATGAGTGCGCCAAATCTCTATCAAAGATATCCACGCAAATATTTACATATACAATATCCAAATTTGAGTCCTGAACTGGGTAAACTATATTTTAATTAGTGTTTAACAGTTTTAAAGAAAATTCGCAGAGATATAGTTTGTGCTCAAATGAAATTTCCAAAAATAATTGCAGAATTTGGATTAAAAGTTAAGAGAGTCAAAAACAGTACGATCGTACTGAAATTCCACATAATTATAAAAATCAAGAGATGTTAATATTCCAAATCGTTTTACCAACTCACATTACCGACTACATAGAAATCAATGGTTAAGAAGCGACATTAAATTAATAGGAGGTGATAAAATTTTATAAAAGTAGTCATTTTCAAGAAATCAACTTAAACGGTAATTGAGCAAGGACATTTTGTATATATTTTATGAATTATATTGATTTTTCCACACAAAGCGTAGAAAAATTGTATGTTACGTAATAAGTAAATTCAGAAACAAACACAAAAACAGTAAACTGCATATTACACAAGGACAGACACCTTTCTTCCGTGTACCCTTCCGTTAATAAAATATCTATTACATAAGAGCTGCGCCGTGTCTTTTTGCCTCTTAACGCATGGCGCCCAGTGGAAAATGTGCGACAAGATTCAAATTTTCATGAAATGACTCATTATACCAGCAGTATAATGAAGTTTTATCGTAAAGGAATTAAAATAAATTTCATACCATAAGAAAATAGAGGAATTGGGGATCTTGATCTTGATCTTGATGTTTGTTTCATCAGTATAGCTGCATATTTTAAATGAAAAATCTTGAGCAAAAGTACTCCTCTCGAAAATTGCGAAAAGAGCGCTTGCTCACAATGAGCCATGACTAACTTTAAAATTTTGCCACTTTACGCACAATGCCGGTGACGTACGTAAAGAAGTAAAAACGCACGGTGCCGCACCGTAAGCGGCAAACTTGATCAAAAAGAGGAGGTTTACTTGATCAGTGTTCTATGTGTTATTGTTTGTTTTTAGTAGGGGTCATACGTAAATACGTAGAATTGCTCTTGCGAGAACTTAACTTCTTATTGGATGCAATATGTCATTTAAAAATGCAGAGACATGTCTCTACTTTGTATTGTCAGAAATATGTATTAAATAATTTCCAAAGTACCTACAGATAAAGGTGTTTTTATGCAAATATTTGTCTCATCTAAGATTCAACATAATTACTTAAATCAAGACATGTTAATATCCCTAGCGTATTAACAAATCACTGAAAACAAGAAGTGAAAAGAGCCTGAAAGTGTTCGAAAAATATTCATCTGAAGCCCATCGCGGAAGCAAACATTTTTAACGCCAGAGCAAACACCGCTAATACGGCCGTAATCACACCCCTGTCTCGAACGCACAAAGATATGCAAATAAACGAGTGGCGACGTTGAAGAACGAGGAGGAAATTACCATTAATACCCCTCTGTGCTGATTAAAGGATATACTCATTACCTGACGGGCGTCAGTTCGCACAAATACGCAACGTAAATGTAAATATTTTGCGCATTTATGAAATGCATAACTTTCACGCTGTCGCCCCACTGCCCCCGATTGCCAAAAACACAGCGCCCTTTATGCGTATGTAAATTGCGAACCGGCTGCGTAAACATTGGCGAAACGGCACCGACATCCCAAAAATGGAAACCGACGCGTCCGACACAACCATCCAGATAGCGAGACGCAACGTTTCCGAAAAATAATTTCCTTCATTAGCATTAGCGTTCGCATACGATGCGCAAAACAAACGACGAGTATGCCTGAAAACGAAGCGTTCGCCATTTCCCATCGTAAACACTAATGGTGCATGAAAAATTGGACCGACCAGTGTCGGAACCACCCTCGATGAGGAGGAGAAAAAAAAAGAAGTATAAATCATAAAGGCATAGCGTGTGTGTAGAGTTAATCAACATAAACATCACTTACATTGCCAATAAACGCCCTAAACATAACCTCAAAAGGTCCACCAAAATGTAATAACCCTAATAACCTTACTAGAGTCACATTTTTAAGGTTATAGGCGAATTGTTAAAGAAAAAGTTAATTTTATGGACAAAAAATTACACCTTGGACAAAAGAAGGAATGAATGCATGTTACTTTCTCTTATAATTTGATAATTTAGGAGGGTGTCAGGTTGAGAGTGGAAGAAGTGCAGAGATGGGGGTTGGGAGCTGGATGAGTATAGAAGGGTTAAAAAAGAGGATTAATGCAATTAAGTGGAAGGAGATGAGTACTATAGAAGAGATCGAGAAGAGGTTAAGGGGCTGTATGGAAACACGACAGGAAATGTCGAGCAGAGGAGAAAAAAATGCGAAGAGTGATCAGCGAGTGGAGGAAAGGAATGATTCAGGGAAAGGATACATCTTCCACGACTTTATGAAAGGAAGAAAACAGAGAATAAGGTAAGTCAGGAAGCTAGATTGAAGGAGTGCCGGACTGACGGAGAAATATGAAAAATCCTTGGAGGTGGAAGGAGGATCAAGGCAGTAATAAGACAGGACGAGTGGAAATACAAATTGACAGAGAGCAGTGTGGAGGCTAGGGAAGAAGACGCTGTGGAGTCAACACGTCTGAAGGAAGAACGGAAGAACTGGAGGCGGAATTAGAGCTGAAGAGTGGAAAGGCCGTAGGGAAAGAAAAAGGCTAAAGGCAGAGGTGGAGAAGTGTTTGCCCACGGATGGTAGGGATACATTACTGAAGGGCATGTATGGAGTTGGATGGGAGAAGTCTTATTGTCGCAGTTCTTCACGGAGGGAAGGATAATTTCAGTTTACAAAATGGGGATATGTCGTGGGCCGAGGATTACAAGGGGATAACAATCATGGGAATAATTTAGAATAATATTCACTGGTATACTTGAAAGAAAACAATTTTGAAAAATATAACCTCAAATTATTCAATTGTATTATCTTGATCAGAAGAAAATTCAATTTTATGATCAAATGAATATGTGAAATTATATATTTTTTCAAGAAATATGAGGGAGGCTCACTAGGCTCACTAAAAAAGTATACTTTTAAATTATATTTGAAAAGAATTTCTGAAAATCTAGCTTAGCAAAAATACTTTACTAAAGAAGAAACAAAGGAAAATAACCACTACATTGAAAATGATAAGAATATTCGCATTCATAACCTCACACATGCATTTTCACATATCCCTTAAAAACGAATGTTGAGGATGTTCCTAAAAAACCAAAGAAATAAACATAAAAACTTGTATTTTTCTAAATTATACTAAAAAGAACGAGGTGAAAACGTAAACTGTAAACACAGACATTGTTTAGATAAAACAGGATATCAATGAGGCTATAAATACGGAAGTAAAATAACATTTTACTGCATATTAAGTAGAAGAAACTAATAACAAACAGCATCGGAATTAACAAAGTTATTTTTTATTTAATGTAACTTAGATGCTTTAATGATCACAATACCAAAGAAATGTAACCTGAAAACTAGAAATCTAACGTTTATACAAGTTAATCTCCACTAAGTTTTGAAATAATGCATCCTGAAGTAAATGTCCCGTGTCGCATGTAGTTCAGGACAATAAGCGGGTAGCTGGGTCGAAATCTAACTTTCTGATTTTATTCCCAGCCATACCGTTTCATTTCGTTAACCTCACTTTTCTCATGGCTACCCTCTGAACGTGGTGCGCGGCCGGACGGAAACGAAGCATTTTGAGATAAATAAAAACAAATGGCCCAGGAGAAGGAGGCTGGGCGCGAGCCGAGATTTTCCGCGTCGCTGCTCATTCCCATTTGATGAAGGGGGGAGACGGTCTGACTGCCACCGATGCTGCCGCCCCCGAAGCCAGTCTCACAGCCTCAATAAGAAAGGCAAATACAATTTGCGCGAGTGCCGTTGCTCAGCGCTGCGATAGCAATAGCGACACATTCTACGTGCCGGGCTGCGTGAAAATCATTTGATTTAGTAATATGACACCCCATGCCAGCCGCCGCCGCCTCCGACGCTCCGGGGGATACACGGCATTAAACGCGCGACGTTCGATTTTATTAGCCTTTCTTAAATTGTTTATCTCCAACGTGCGCCGCTCCGCACACACATCTTCACTGCGTATTTGAAAGCAGCTCGTATATCATGATGGAAATGTATCGCGGTAAAATCCTTCGATACGTCCTAAATAAACTCGATTTGCATACGGTGTGATAATCCAAAGATTTGGATTGCAAACCTTCTCGCTACAGTTTGCAAATTGTCTTTGCTGGAAGCGATTTCTGATTGGTTTAAGGTAATCGAAATTTCGCTATGTAAACGCACAAGACATTTTTTGAAATTGTGCGGCGGAAAATGTTCGTAATTTCAAATTTCATATAAAATATATTCCTACATCTTTCTACAAAGTATTCACATTCACTCCCGGTGTTGTTTATATTATCACATAATTATATTTTAACAAATATTATGTATATTTTGCATTTAATAATATTTATTAATATGTTGGGTTCCCCAAATGTTTTAAATCAAAGGTTTTCTAACTTTTTACAACAGCGACTTTCTCTCATGCGGGGTGGTCTCCAACCGCATGGTTAAAATAGTTTCTTCTGACCTCTTATTTTTCGTCAATATTACCACGCATTCAGTAATTTTCCAAGGACTTTTCGCATGGTTTTAGGAATAAAAAAGCCAGCACCAGCATTTTTTGTTGGTTCTGATCACTCCTCTATTTCTTGGTCCATCTATTATTATAACCCTCGGCAGGCGCGTCTCCCAGTTTAAATACCCCTGTTCTACATTATGTTATAGAAATACCGTTCTCAAGCACATTACTATGTAATTTTACAAGAAGGCATGTGTTGACTGGTCCTGCTTGAATAGGTGTATACTCTTAACGACGCACTGTAAGACTGAATCATACCCTTTGTGTCGCGAACCAACGTCGGTGGCCCTGGTTGATGGCGCAGTGAACGCACCGGGTTCCAATCAGAGGTGTATTTGCGACGGAAGAGAAAGGGCACGTATACTCAGTGGCGACCCTTGGTGATAACGCGGTGAACGAACTGGGCCCACATACAGTCCTTAAACGTCCAGAACATAGAAAAAATCAGGCCGACAGCTACCAGCTGCCTGTGTTGCGCGTTAGGGAAGGCAAAGATGAGAAGAGATTCTGCGCTTGGATAGCAACTGATTTTATTAAATAAAAACCTAAACTTTGAAGCGGTGCGTACCGCCCACACACACAACCCTTCTTGCGGTACTACCACTTCTTTTACAATTCTAACATCTAGGTGGTGAGGAAAATCCCGACCTCACCAGCGCATTGCAATGCATACGGACACACCCTGGCACATGGTGGCTCTCTAGACACACAGGCCAAGCTGCACCACTTGTGTTCACGAAGAGCCGTCTGGTGGTGAGAAAAACCAGACCTATGCAAGGCGCCATCCCGTCGCGTCAACCTCTTCAATCTCTGGGTAACTTGTGTTTATATATAAAATGCTTAATGGCCCAAAAATTATCGAATTCCTCCACTTTACAGAAGTAATATATAAACTTAGGACTAAACAACTTGGCGTCATACATAAAAAATACTGAAAACTGCCACGCCGCCGCCGTTCGCAACACAAAATTACTTGGCTTGTGGAGCAGATTAATGATCTGCAATAATTATATACGGAACTGGCAATTAGGTGAACTATTTTACCAGATAAACAGCTATTATCTGAGAAACTATAAGAATGTAGCACTTGAAAATCACAAAGAAAATAGCAAAATAGCGTTACTATGGATGTATCTCCCAAACTCAATCCAATATTCAATTCATGCACAATAGATCAAAGTTGGTCGCAGTGCTAGTGGCGTTGACCGCCCAGGATTAATTCACAAAAAAAACTCAATCCAATATACACAACAACACCAATTTATTAATATATTATTGTCACATAATTTGTCACAATTAGCATAGATACCCGTAAATCTGCTGGTATGCAGCCCCTTTAGCTAGATAGATTATAATAATGGCAAGACTAGAAAAGAGCAACCCACGGCTCTTTGAATATATTTGTGCAGCCGCACTAATGCCACAAAGACGGTGTTCAACATATCATTGATCAGCTCATAAACAAGTTGCTAACTCCTTGACCAGGGGTGAGAAACCCTCCAGGATTTTCACAAATTTTCCCAAGTTAAGTTAACTTTAAACTTGTATTAAGCATTTTCCACTGGAAATGTATGTAGTATTTTTGTATTTTTTATTTTTATAAATCTTCAATACCAAGCGTTCCTTCTTAATTCATATATAAAAACCTGTTTTGCCAACCGCCTACGTTAAAGTGTAAGTGAGTTTTTATCACCTTGTTATGAATTATAAATTTTAAATCAAATAATGAACATGGTTCGTTAATTAACATTACCATATCAGAATGATATCAGACCACCATCATCCCCAGCCTCCAGGTGTCCCCTAAAAGAAAGATGTTGCGAAACATACGAATTACAACCATTATTTTCAGGAACAACTATATCAACTTATTATTAATGCAACAAGACAAAATAACTGCTAAATTATCTCATTGTATGATAAGTGCATCATCTAACCGCGCATCAGTTTCTTCTAAAATTTTAGTCACTATATCAAAAGGAATAATTTTCAATATTGTCGCGAATGCGAAAAGATAATTAAGAAATTCATATTAAATAACAAGAAAACCAATTCTGGAAAGTTAGGCCAAAGGCATGTTTGGTGTAGATTAGATGAAAATTTAGGAAACCGAAATAATTTTAGGAGGCATATTTACAAAGGGCGTATCGATAAGTAAAGCGCGCGGGCGAAATATGTGCACCACATGATAAGAGTAACGAACAAACAAGTAACGGAAATCACAAGTGCCTACATGACTTAAGCAATGCTTGGGGAAATAAATCACGCGCCATGCAGATGGTGAGAACTGCGAGACCGCGTAAGCGGAAATCAGAATATATTCCAATGACCAAAAGGCGGTAGACACAGTCAGTTAGTTATTGGGCAGTTGGTTACAGGGACTTAGTTAGTGAATGGGTAGCGACTTGGACAGTCGTTACAGTAGACTCGGTTAGTCTTAGTTAGTCAGTTCGGACTTAATTTGCGAGCTAGTATGTCACTAGTTGTTCGGTCATGTGTCTATTAACTGTGTAAAATCTAGAAGTGCATAAGAGGTTCTTGTGTTAAATAAATATATTGTGTTGTTAAAACAATTCGTGTGTTATGTCAGTGTTCATCACCTTGAAGCTATCCCCATAGTCTTGTACCCCTCAGTCTAGCTAGCCAGCACGAGTGAAGTACCAGTACGAGAAGGTACCTGTTCAGTTTGAATAGCCATGTTCAGCCAACGAGCAGAGAAATGATCCACTATCTCTGAATTGTCCTCGTACGGTCCCGAGATGTCCATCGATAAATGGTAAGTACCATTTATAAGTATCCCCGATACAACGCGGTAGCATGTCGAGCGAGAATAGCAAAAAGTCAAGCGAGTCCCCTAGAAGACCCCCGTGTGAGAAAGCGCACACACGGTACGCGACATTTGGTGGAGACGCCGACATACGATCCGCCACAATATATCCAATATAAAATAATTGAAAGCGAAGATATTATGAATATTTTCATAATATGGAATATAAATTTTATCTCATCTCGAGAATCATTTCTTTGAATCCAAATAATGTCAATACAAAGGAGGCTGCTCAATTCGACGTAACAATTCATCAAGTTTATAAAAGAAGAACGGTTGGCTCAATTGCTTTCAAATTCAGCAAATATATTGTTTCAAATATAAGCAATAACTTACTTTTTGAATATTTGTTTTCGAAATAAACACAATTCATTTATCAATTAATTATATCTCGATGAAGAATAAATTGTTGCGATTACACGTAATACATCAATTGTTAAAATCAAATTGCTTAATATCGGCATCACGGCTTTGAAGGCCAAGAAGAGTGCATAATCCCGAGTATTTGAAAACTAAAGATGCTTGTACCTGTTCTAGCGGAAAGCCAAATTCAGAAGAAGACTGAGTACCACGATTTAAAATTTCGACCGGCTACAAAGTATCAATTTATTATGATAGGTAAAATTGATTTTAAAACAACCTCCGTCATTACCATCAAAATTCAACACAAAATATGTGCTAATTACTTGGACACCTTTATATTCCCTTTTCCCTTCTAAAGGACCCTCCTTAAATTCCTTATACTATATCAAACCGAATAATTTGCAATATTGTCAAGTTCCCTTTGAGAATGATTGCAGAAATCCTCACCACTAAGTTGATTTTTATCGCCGGTGAATTTATTCAGACACGCACGGCGGCGGCGGCGGCGAATGGTGCGTCACGTACGAATGTGAAATATATACACACATTAAAAGTGGCGGGCGCGTGCAGCAAACTTCAGCGCACGGTTTAGCAAAGGAGCGCTATGACAATGGTAATGGTGCAAACCCTTCGGCTGAGCACAAGTGTGGATGTGCGCGCGTTGCTGGCGCATTAAAACCACCACATAAATCACGGAATTTACATTACGCTTGCCCCCAACCGAAATGCGCCGTCCTGACACATTCCTACAACTTCCGGGGGTGGCTGATGGCCATTATTCGCACATCCGAACCTATCTTTTAAGCCATAATACAACACCCGGCCTTGCAAAGTTAAATTAACTTGGATATTAAATTGGGTTAAACTACACAGAGAATTATTTTCAGATAGATGTTAAACTATTTTTATTACTTCCATCTATTAGTTCCAACTAGGTCAAATTTATTTTTTTAACACGATAATATAGAAATCAGATATCTCAAATATGTTATTCAATTTAAGGAGTTTGCGACATTGAAGGATCATCCCAGGGATGATTATGCCTACCAGTTGCATTATAAGGTCGTAGCCAAAATTGATTCCGGGCTTGGAAAGTTAAAAGAGAGTTTGTACAAATCAAGGATTATCCCTGAGTTATCTACATCTGTCAAATTCTAGCAAATAGGCACAATTGATTATGGGCTTGACTAGTTCCAAAGAAATGATACAGAGGTAACAGACCTTGCTCATTTAAAGTCAAATTGTCATAAATAATATTAAGTGTAAGTTTTATATTTCTTTATATTTGTCAATCTGAGAATATTAGTATATGTTCTTTGTATTGATTGAAGGAAGAAGTAGAGATCAAATGACCCGAGTCCCAAAGAGATATCCGAAAAGGGAGGGAGACTCGTGACCAGATTATTATTAAAGAAAAACTGTATATGATCATCTTTGACCTTATGGCGGCGTGTGGCACAGTACCATGAGGAATCCTGATTGAGTGTCTGAGGAGACGTGGTATGTATAAGGATATTGTACAATGTGATGAAACAAGAAACATGGGTTGTGGCAGAGTGATAGGGGAAATATTGGGAGCATTCAGGCTTTACAAGGAAGTGAAGCAATTTTGTCCTACGAGCCTCAGGAACCAGGTTGAATGAGTCTACTATCAGAGACAATGAAGGGAGTGGTAAGGTACATGTTCAGAACCGAAGGTGCACGATCGTCGTCTATTTTCCCAGTATTTCTTACGTTTCATGAGGGTCTATGGAAAGTATGGATGTTTGAAAGATTAGGCGACTTTTATGAGAGCAAGACTAAATAAATTCGACATTTATGGCCTGCACATTTAGCTAGTTGTGTGGCTCTTTTGCGCACCCGATTTAATAGTTTAGTTTGAGCACGTCCGGTAGTACCTTCTGTACAATAACGACTTCCCGCAGATCGGGCAGGCTAGACTTGCTAGTGGCGACATGCAGCGTAGATTTTTTGACAAAACTGTGCTCAAGGTTAGTATTTCGTTGCACACCTTGTAGAAATTGAGACAGAAAGAATGTGTGCCCGGATTGGCTGAAAGTAGGCGAGAAGAGTGGATGTACGAGATGTGTGAAGTTGAAGGTGTGGACCTCAGTCGAGATGTTGTAAAATTTTTGTAAACAAAGTTAGTCACATCTGAAACTTCGTCGTATCAACTTCTCTCCGTAGCTCAAACATTACTGACAACGAACGGGTGTTTCGGATCCTGCTAAAATAAAAGATCCGTGCCGTTGTGCGGTTTGATGTTGCTGTTCACAACAGGAGGAGTAACCGAAACCGAAGTCTGAATAGTGGCACGAATGTATGATGTAAGATGAGTGAAGCATGTATGGATATGGAGTGTTAGAATAGGTGCAAGCCAGTGGATTTGGGCAAAATAGACAATCAGAGAATTTATCTATATATACATTGTATTGGCGTTGTCCCAACAAATTGGAGGTATGTAACTTTGTTTCCCTGAAACAATGCAAACAATCAAACCTACTACCATATGCATGAATACTTAACCCCAAAATTGTACTAAATTATTGAAAATATAAAAAAACCTATTTCCTGCCAGCCTACAAAACCACAAAACTGTAGATGTCATCTCGTTGAGATGGGTTCGGTTGGTTTAGGGCCGACTTCGAACTTCTTCGGTGGCGCTTAACGAGATATGCCAGACACCGGAAACGACAGGACGTGTGCGTAACCCTGCTGCCGAAATAAAATAAAAATGTGCTGAATGCGTTACATTCCGGTCGCGACGCACGGTCTAGGGACTTTTAACTGGCATCGTTAAGCGCATCGCAATGCTCTAAAAATGTTAAAACTCGCGTTCTACCCACCCACGAACATACATGCCGCACAAAAAAGATTAAAACCGAGGCTTTTACGACGCATAAAAGCGCGTATTAGATAATGAAATAGCGCTACTACTAAAACATCGCGAAAACCGCGCAAAAATCTCGCTTACCTTAAAATAATTCATACCCGCATAAAAGTTCATCATCACGCTTAAAACCCACTAGAGCGTGGATTATTTTACCGCTCTACGTACAACGTGTACACACACATATCAAAAATATTACAAAAGACGTATTCCAACTCGTCGCATGATTGGCACACTCATTTTCTTCACAGGCGTTTCTTTTTCCTTTTTTGGTAGGCGGAAAAAGTAGCACGAAGTCATACTTGGTTTTTAATTCTATTCTGTCGTGAATGCGACAGTTTTATCTGACCTAATTAATTTTTGACAATGGGAATGATAGTAGTTTTTAATAACATGTAAAGCTTTGTCTACTTATTAAACAAATAATAATATATTTCCTGACGTAAACAAGTCTAATAAGTCTAAAAATTCATAAAGAGTGTATTCCAGGTTATTGTACATTGTATCTCTTTATAACTATAAATATGGCAGGCATGGATTGTCTGCAAATCTAAGTTAACCTAACAAATAACCTACCACAAGATTATACCTCACAACAAGGGTCATTTCTTAATAAAGGATAATCTTACGCAATGTCAACTTATTATGAGAGTAGAAAGGTCTTTTGTACGTGAATAGATGTAAGCTATATAATATGTCATATTCCCTAACTCAAACTATTTAATCTTACATATTTAAAAGAATATTCCAAATAGTGACTTACTTGATGCTCTCATATTACCTACTTGCAGTAATTCCATTTTTTTTCCTTTTTTTGATCCTGCTTTATAAGATGTAAGTAATATGCATATCCTACAGCAGATCGTAACAGTACTGGTAGATGACTTAACTTCTACGTAAGGCAGCTATGTAATAAGTTTATAGGAACATAGGAACAGTGGCAAAAAACGACCGTCTTGCGCCATAATTCATTCGCATTCTTATTGCTATTTTTGAGGAATATTTTATCCCAAGATTTTCATAGTTAATACGTAGTTATTACGATAAAACAAACATCAAAATGATCTCCAATTCTTCCACATTCTCATGGCAATAAACTTATTCCAATCCCTTTACTATATAACTCCTTTATGATGTAGTTACAATCAGCCGTTTTATGAAAATTTTATCAAAACTTCAATAGGGTGTTTTCACTATTATCCTTTAATCGAGCAATATGCTGCATATACCGATTTATTCCCCTTTTTATGTACTATGTTTTTTTGGTAATAATATTTTTCTAATCACTTTTGTGCAGCTATCGCAGCTATATTATAAAACAAGGTATAAGTTTTATAACATATTTCATGCAATTATCGGTTGTTTTCAAGTAAATTAACACATGTACTCTATAAGAAGTTATAAAACAAGGTATAATCGATAGCTGCACAAAACCCATGACAAAAAATATTATAGCCATGTTGAAGTACATAAAAAGGGGAATAAATTGATATATGTTGCATATTGTTCGATTGACGGATAAGGTTCAGATTCAAATTTTCATAAAACGGCTCATTTTAATAGCAGTATAAAGGAGTTTTATCGTAAAGACATTGCAATTAGTTTGATACCATGAGAGAATAGAAGAGTTCGGGATCATTTTGATGTTTGTTTCATTTTCATAGCTTCATATTCAGTATGAAAAATCTTGACCAAAAGTACTCCTCGAGCGGGCCGCGCAAATAATTTTGTCGCAGCAATCGCGGCCTTTGCGCGCTTCGTAGCGCATACGGGTGCCGATTCAATAGCACGAACCAATGCTACTGCACGTAACCTGTAAACAGACATACCGATGCCAGAAAACTAAATCTACTCGTTAGTATTTTTTATATGCAATAGGTGCAGAAAAGTATGGTTTACAACTCGCAAGGTGTATTCACTCCTATGGCATGCAGTTCTCGCCTTCGGCTCGTAGTACAATTTGTCAAACTCCTGAACAATGAATAGCATTACATGCTCGTTGTACAATATACTATTAGCATCATGGATGCTTCAATATGAAACCTAACCTAACATCTGTTATAACATTTCTTATCCAAAACTAAATTAATCCCAATTTTTTTGACGATAAAAGTTCATTGTTCCTATTAACAGATAAAAGACTTAACCCATAATACGCAAACATAATTTTGAACTAATAAAAACCTCCGTATTCTAAACTTTTTCATTCTGTAAAAATATTCTAGCTTCTTGCATATTTAGCGTACTCATTTTGCCCAACACGATCGTTTTTTAACCCCTTTTCTGCACTAAGCGAAAAAATGGCACATCATCGTACTCGACTTTTAATTTTTTGTATCACCGGCGCCTTTTGTACGCGACGCCTTTTAAAATTAAATGCAAACTAAAAAAATTAAAATGAGAAAGCGAAAGTACCCCTTTTACATCGTGGCTGGGCGCTCGGCAAAGGTAACGCTAAAATGGAGTTCGTAATTGGAATAAATTTCATTTCCGCGGCGAAAATGAGGCTTTAATTTACTGCGGCGTGGCGCGCGCGCGTGTCGTCGCAAGGCGCAAGGAATTTCGAAATTAAACGCATCGCCCGACAAGCGTCGGCGTCCCATCCTCGACGACGACGACGAGAAGGGAAATGCGCGAAATTCAAGGATATGTAAATGCGCCTTCGTTTTTTCCGATTGGAAACGGCTCGTCCGTTTCCCGCCAACGACAATCTCGCCAGTATGCATTATTCATGCAATTTATAGGTTATGCCATTCATCATCGATTAAATTCAATAAGGCTCCGCTTGAATGGTGAAGGTCGATATTTGATTGAAGACGAACAAATGGAAAGTGTCCTACCTTTAACAGCGTTCAGCTTGTTGCCTACCATCTGCTTTGCCACGAATGCTGCCATCTTGTTCTGGGTTTATGTAGTTTTTTAAGATCTGAAAAGATGAAAAATGACAATTAAATTCCATTAGAATTACAATTTACAAACATGTATAATGATAAACATCATAAAGAACTTTGATTTGTATAGATATCTTAATTCTAAATATTTACGGAGTTTGTACATTCGTACTTCAGAAATTTTAGAGGTAACCATAGTAGTAGTCCGTTTATTGGGGTAATTGCGTATTAAAAACATGTTTTGTTGAACAAAGCTAATGATTTTTCTGTTATGATGGAGTACCTTCGAACTGGTGCGGATACATTCTATAACATGCGAATATCAAATATATTTTTTGACATATTTGTAACGTTGGTCATTTGAAACTCTGAGAGGGATGAAGACGGGTGCATTGAGTAGTCAATTCGACGAAAGAGTAGGTCCCAAGCCCGGATAAAAGAGAAAGGTTGCATGATAGGTTAGTAAACATTTACCTTTATTTGCCATACCTCAAACATTCATTTCTGCCCGATTACCTTACAAAATTATATCCCCTTTTTGTCCCCTTGATATTACGCGTCTTTCAATCCTATACAATCACTCCCCAGATTCTCTCAGGACACAATCCTTCTACACAGTAACTGACATATTTCTCTGCCATCCATACCTTCCATCCCCGCTCTTCCGGTCCACACCGTGCCCTGGCTATCAGCCTTTTATCATCCGCATTAAGTTTTCTGACGCCATTATATTTGAGTCTCATCGTGATTTTTGCACTCCTTGATCCTTGAAAAGTGCTCCTTTCAATCTTTTTCTTCGATGCTGTTCCTCTACCTCCCCTCTTATCGTTGGGGGCCGCAAATGCTCAGGCTAAACATGATATTGAACCGTGCCAAAGGTCCGGAATCAGATATAT